>CM055829.1:3376371-3459318 GCA_029582265.1 Zoroaster sp. YZ-2022
ATGCCCAAAACAGAAAGAAAAAGGAAAACAAAACATACCCCTGCCCCTCCCCCCACTGAAAAGCAATGCCCCCCCCCCCTGTAAAAGTCCTGGCTACGCCGCTGCTAACTTTAAATGCTGCTACTCTGTTATATCTAAACATTATTGTAGCAATTGGAACTCCAGAATCAACGAAAACAACTATCTATGACATGCTAGTTTGATTGTAACATCTTTGGAAAAAAATCACTTGACCTACGTTACTTGACCTACGTGCGTGACGTGATTTATCAATGGACTAGCCATTTGCAAGCAATATTGCATCCGCTGCATAGTAAAACAAAAAAAAACGCCAACTGGGATTAGTCTGGGGACCATTGCTCATAAATTCCGCGCTGTTATACCAGGTACCTTGGATTTACCAATTAAGTAAAGCTGTGATTGGTTAAATGTTTCTTTTCATTTAACTTGACTGTCGGCCAAAATCAGCATACACGCAATTTAGTACATGGCTGTCGCAACAATCTTGCTTGGCAAGGCTAGCATAGGGTATATTTTGAAGATATCTTTACACCATAGGACAATAAACCAGGATGTTTATGTGTTTCTAAGGCAACAGTAATAAAAACATAAATATTGTTCACGAAAATATTCGGAACTGTTGACCAAGCGTAGCGAACGCTCCTTCAGGACTCTTTGTTGGTTGTTATTAACCTTTAATTCATACACAGTTCCTATTCATTGCAATGAATTCACTTTTGTGCTCACAAACCTGGAATGTAAATTGACAATTATTTGACCTTTTCAACCATTCTCGTAAGCACTTTGTCCTCGGCCATGTTTGAAAAGCGGGTTGGTTTAAAGTCCTGGCAAATAGTAAACCAGGATTGACTTAGTGAGTTTCTGACAGACGCGTAACCAGACAGATTCTGTAGCCCCTGAAAATTTCGCACGGAAATTATTTAGAAAATACCTACCTTTGAATGTCAAAAGGGCTCAGATATTTCACTGTATGGTAAATTTTCAGTTTACTATTTTATTATGGCCGTAATTACTGGAGACAGAAATGTTTCAAGGGATGTTTGGATACCATTATATCGACTTGACTTACACCCATTGAGTTTATGTAAAAATGTGATCATTTATTGGTTGTTTTATTTTTTAGAGATACTGTATAGTGCCTTTATAAAGGTGCCCAAAGCAAATATAAATATTTGACCATTCACCATTTTTAGAGAGGTTATGTCATATTAGGAAACTAAACAACATTATTATCACATCCCAAGTTAAAATATTGTAAAAAGTTATTTTTTCCGAACTTCTTTCGTCTCGATTTCAGAAAAGCCTGGAAGGTCCACTGGAGGGGGAAAATACCCTGTTATTACATTAACACGTGCAACAACGCCGATATTTTTGGTGTTATTTATACAATTTTTGGATAATACTTGGGTGATTCTGTTTACTAATGGCATGACTTTGCAAGGGCGAATCACGGAAGGACTATTATTTCTTCCAGTTCGGCTTTTCTGAATTTGAGGTAAAAAGATTTGGAGAATGTGATGTTTTACAATATTTTACTGTGGAATTAGATAATAAAAGGTATGATGTTTAGTTTTCTTATGGACAAGCTCTTTCATAATGGGGGAAATGTCAATTATTAATATTTATTTAGAACCTCACTTTAAAGAGGCTACTTTTCTTTCCTTTCTTATCAGTTCTTTTGAGCGAGGAGAACAATTTTGATGAATGGTAAGTTTACCATTTTTAGATTGATTATCATTGGTACCACCTATGCCACCAGGACTACCAAACTAGAAAATCAGACCTACGCTTGTCAACCAAAACCTTATCTTACCTAACCAAAAAGGAGACCCGAACTGAACCGAATTAAACCACGCCAAACCAAGATAAACCATGTCACTGACCATATAGTTTGTTTGGAATGAAGAAATAAAAATTGAGTTGAGCGGATCTGCGACCTCTGGGTTGACGTGCTGGAGCTCTACAATTGTGCTATATCTAACCCTAAATATGGCGTTCTCCCAATTTTGTCAATATAAATATTTGTGGTTAAGAACCGTAGATTCATTTCCCTATGATTCTATCCAATCTGAGGACGATCAGAGCTTACTGATCGAAACGTCGAGTTGTACCCCAGTTCTTTTCAGAATTAATTACTACTCAATTGACATTCCACATGGTGTCACCGCAATTAGTCTTACTTATCATTCTCACCATGCAAAGCTACAAGTTTTACCAATCTGCTTCTGTTTGTCAGCAGCCGTCATTGTGGAAAACATTTGATCCGATTAAATGCCATCACATGTCGTCTGACGTACCCACTTTCATTCAACCTCTTGTCGATATAGGTTTTCATTTGACGTCAGTGAAAATGGAGCCATCGGTCAGGTGTACTACCCACGTGATGAAAACGAACACGTGGTAGCAACCAAGAAGGGTATGGCGAGCCTGTTGGCTGCTAATCTACAACATCCCCCTGGGGGAAAGGTAGGCATAATCGAGGTGGATCAAAAATGCAACTATGGGAAAGATAGCTTGGGCCCTTATGCGAAAGCTAGTTTAAAGCATTTCAGGTTTGTTTGTGAAAGTTCTCAATCACTCTCTCAGTCTTTACCGTTAGGCCGACCTTTTTTAATTCTAGTCATTCAAATCGTATATAAAACATTTTTATTGCCGTTCCCGCCAAAAATGTTACAGATTAAAACGAGTGGGTGGAGCTATGACTGCAACGAAACAGGTCACGAGGGACACCATGAGTCGTCATATACCGCTAAGATGTCGCCTAACAACGATGGCATCATTGTTTTCACCAAGACTAGACGAACTCACCCGATACCATATGGAACATCCAAACATCAGAAGGTAGATAATGACATCACTTCTTTACAAAAAGAGCGCCCTCTGTCAAATTGTTGCACGCAAAAGCTGTATTGTTGTACCATTTACAAACTAATGCAAATAAATACTTGGATTTATAACAGGTCTTACTTAGTTAATTATATCTATTAATATAAAACAAATAAAAAACAGTGGACGAACAGAACAGTGTGTCTGCCACAAAACAGAGGGCATCAATAGAGGGAGCCTACAATTTACAAAAAACTTAATAAAGTCTTCTCATTGTGTATAAAGGGACTTTATAAGAACCATTCAAATTTCGATACAGGCCTATCTATTTTTCCTCTTGTTGGAATACCGCCCTCATCTAGTCTCCCGAGGTCAGTTTTGACGGCTGTTGTATTCAAATACCCTACCTTATTAACTGATTGCTGTCCCCGCCTAAGATTGCCTTCCCCCTAAGAATCCCAAGATATTGATACTGAGATACCTTGTCGAGTTGAAAGAGTATGATTACGTCATGCACTCTTGTAGAATACAGCTATTGAATGTTATCCATAGCTATAGTGTATTATGAATATTATATACAACATTTAGGCTGATTAACAAACATAGGGATGTCTGACTCCTATTTGGTGATCAACAATTGATTCACATGCATTGTACTTTGACGTATAGGAGATCCACTACCACCCTGGTATGCAACTACCAACACTAGTGAAGATTATGGATCATTTTGATGCACCGACGGAGTCGGCACCTGGGTGAGCTTCAAAACAAATACAGGGGGAAAGTTTCCGGTTTCTGGTCTCTGCGCTTGTTGCCTCAGACCCGCGCGTAGGCATTGTTAGTTTTTTCCCCCAGTCTACTTGCAGCCAAAATTGCTGGATCGATTGGAATTCTGCCATGCTGTGTTTTAAACGACTTTTTCACATAGGAGTATGAACGTTTCCCGATTTGTGAGGCCTCTGTTAGATTTTGTGTGGGGGAATTGTCCTGGTTCCAATAATTATACTGCGTAGGCCCTATACATGTGGATCCCGTATTTCACTGGCTGACAAAAAAGGTTACCAAAAAAGGGGAAAACACCGCACCGATTTTGAAGCCGACCTATGACCAGAAACTGGAAACATTTTTGGCCTAAATAAACATTCTTTAAGAAACGTGGAAACTGTCACAGGTCTGCAGCGCTCAGCCTCCATCGTCAGTGATAGGAATGGTTACATGAAATTACTTGCCTAAACTATAGTTAGGCCTATATTCATATAGTTAGGCCTATATTCATATAGTTAGAAATTGCGCGCGTACGGACATCATAGGCAAAATACACTAAACGCGACTCACTGTCGTTGGCTGTAGGCCAGCCCTTTACATGTCGTCCACTGCATTTTTCGCACAAATACTCAAAAGCAATGAAAATAGATCCCCATAAATGCTAAATTATGCCGGTGAAGAGCAAATAGACAACATTGCTAGGAGAAAAATAATTGAAAACCAAAAGTCATAAACAAATGAAACTAAATTTAATTATTTATAATAATGATAATAATAATGTGGACTTATATAGCGCACGTATCCTCCAAACTGGTGCTCAAAAGGAGAGGCCTCCTTGCATATATTTTAAGTAAGTAAATTACCGTCAAATACGCGAAGTCTTCCGCAGAATCCGGAAGAGTTGGCAGCTCTGTGTGTTGCCTAAACATTTATATTAAACTTAATAAGGCGCATTATATTATTACCCCTGCTCATCAGGCTCATAAATCATTCCTGAAACCATCTCAGCTCCCTGGGGAGTATACAGCTCAATTGCTGCCATCACAGCGCATATAGGGGCTAATCAAATACCAACAACCAACTCTGCCCTCACAGGTACCCATTTACCCCTGGGTGGAGAGAAGCAATTATGGTAAAGTGTCTTGCTCAAGGACACAAGCACCTTGGTTGCGGTTGGGATTCGAACCCACATTCTGACGACTCAGCCATCAGAACACAAATCCGATGCACTAAACCGCTCGACCATGGCACTCCATTTATAAAAATGTATTATTTTTTACAATTTTTTATGAGTTTGGAATCCATTTTTTAATTTAAATTTTGTTCCCCACAATCCCCGCAGAGTAACACTACCCCATGCTCAAATCAGTCCTCGTTGGACCGCCTCCATAGAATCAAAGAGCATGTTGTATCGGGAGATGATTGAGAACACAAAAAGTGACCCTTGGAGAAATCGAGTTTGCCGCCCCCTTTCGAACAAGGACGTTTTATATTTGGGTAGTCTGGCACCAAATGAGTTAGCAACACGAAATTATTCTCATGAAGTCTAGGACTAGAGTGAGCCGGACGTGTCACGTCCGTGCATAGCGCATGCAAAAGAAAAGTTTGGACAACATTGCATCGTAACACGCGCGTAGCTACAAATAATGGGGACGCCTGCAAGTGTCACTTCTGTTGTGATTTGTGAGGTACAAAAACTTCATTTGTAGTAATGTCAATGTATCGTTGGTCTTTTCATTCACAAGAAAATATGTAAAGCACTAAGCAGCTGTCAGAACGCAAAGTGGAAACGTAGTTTCAAACTAGCCCAGGGACTCCTGATCGTTCCTAACACTACTAAACAGCGACACTAACGTAACACTAACACTAACAGTAACACTAACAGTAACACTAATGTTACTGTTACTTTTACTTTTAGTAACACAAACTAACAGTACACAGTGTTAGTAGTTTTTATAGATACTAACAGTTACATGTTACACGACTCCATTGGAGTCCGGGAGTTACCAACCCCACCAACCCTCCCAACGGAGTTGTGCAATACGTGGTACTGGTAGGCCTATCCCCCATTTACTCTAAATGACACACCTCAGGTATAATCAATTGGACGGAAACTTAACAAATGAAATTAAAACTTAGAAGTGGTGTTTCAGTTTGTTTCAGTGAAGGATTCTCTTGTAAAATGCGGAATCATACCCGTGGACATCTTGAGCGACTTTTTTCAGATGCACAGAATTGTGGTCATCAAAAAAGCATTGTTGGTATAATAACCATGACTCGACCCCAAATTGGAAAACTTTATGGGGGAACAGAAAATGTACCCCCCAAAAAAATATTTAAAAATAAAAAATAGTTGAACCAATTCATGCTTCATCTTATTCCAGATGGTTGTAAAATTGTTATTAATCTTGAAAAATAAAACTTTTTTTTATACATTTTTTAAATAAAATTGTGCAATTTGGAAAAGATCTCAAAACTTTTGCAGATTCAGGGCAGGAGAAAAGAGGGCCATGTTCCACCTTTTTTTATTATTGTCCTGCATATAAATTTATACGTTTTTGTGTGTGTGCCCTGTTTTTGACAGAGTGCCCCTCCCCTACTTTTTTGTTTTTGGGGGGTTTTTGGTTGTGTTTTTTTGCTGTGTGCTCCCCCTCCCCTTTTCGAGATCCAGGATCTACATGTAAGCTTGGGCGATAACATGATAATATCGCGATACCTTTCTTTTATTAGATTACAATATCGAGAACTTTTCAAGTTATTGAGATATCGGCAAATCGTGATGAAGCAAAATATATCGTGATGAAAAAAAATATGTCGGGATTAAAAAATATATCGCGATTAAGAAACAAAAATTGCGATTGTGAGTCAAATCAGAAATTCCATGGAAACAAAATTAGACCAGTCTTTTCAGCTTTCGGAAGTGAGAAACAAAAGTGAACTACCGGTACTTCAGTGAGATGTTGCATCACAAAGGAGCTGGCCCACGAATTTGCTAATGTCCATGGTGCATGCACGGATGGCACAATTTCGTGTGTCTCAGCTAAGCACTGGTGATTTATTGTGACACTTGGAGTTGGAGTAATACATACCTGTGATTATCAGCCCTGAAGCAATTATAGGTGCATGAACAAAAAAATAATCGCGATACTATCGAAAAATCACGATATGTATTTGACAATATATCATGGATGAAAAACATTGATATTGCCCAAGCTTACCAAGATCCACCCCTTCAGGTATGCTGAATATAATGTTTCCTCTGTCCCACTTCACTGAATCCGCCAATTGGGATGGACATGATTGAATTCAAGATGGCTTGTTTCAGAAAATAGTTGTCAGAAGCTTGGTTTAACAGTAAAAAAAAGTGTCCATAATTAATTTATTACAGGATCCACCATCAATTCATTTCAGTACATATTTACTGTTAACCATGTTTTTTAAGATTATTTTGAGAAATGATTCATTTTACAGTATTTGTATTCATTTCCTCAAGTAAATTAAGTTAATAAGCAATGTTCTGATAAATACTAAAATTTATGTTAAAAATAGCAAAAATTGCCATTAAAATATGGGCGATACATGCTAAATCACTAATGGATGCTTTATTTTCTTGTGAGCATTCATTATGTGCACTTGTTGCATATATATAAAGCAAACAAACGTATCTTTTTATCATCTACTAACTACATTATTTAATTTTCACAGATTTCAGAGTCACATTCAAAAGAATGAAGAAAAAGATGACGTTGGTAATTATCCTTGTAATTATTATTGGATTTTATTTTTCCTGTCCAACATTTGAATAATTTTGTAATTGTCTTTTAATTCTGTTTAGGAATGAACCAGACAAATTTGCTTGAATAACAGAAAAAGATTTTCCTGTGAAGAATAACCCGTGAAGTTCCCATGGTTCTCCCTGAACCATATTAACCTGTGAAGTCCCCATGGTTCTCCCTGAACCATATTTCTCACTTAGCGAGAAAAATGAGTTGAGAAAAATGAGTTGCCCGATATTGGTTCTCCCTTGAACCTTTCTCACTTAACAAAGGTTGAGATACGAGTTGTGCGATAAGGTTCTTTTCAGAACCTGTACCTCAGCTTTGCGATAGTTGAGATAAACACATGGTGTTACCGCAAACTGAAACGATATCGATATTCCACCATGCAAAGCCTCAAAACTTATAAAAAGATTTTCATTTGTATAAAATTTGAGAATTAACAATTCAACTTATTTGACTTACATTTGTTTTCTTCAACCAGCATAATTTAAGAGGATTGCCCAAATTTTAAACCTCTAATTTTTATGTACATTTAATTGAACTGTCTAGCTTCCATCAAAAACTAACCCATGACATTTTTATGTTTTACAAAAGGTTTCCAATGGCAATTTTTTGTAAGTTTTGATATAATAGTTCCTTTTTCACCTATTAACCCTAACCTTCCCAAATCTTCCCAAATCTTCCAAAATCCTCTTTGCTGAAGTGAAGGATTTTGAAGGATTGAGGTTATCAGGCATACTTGCCTTTCCATGGTACATGTACATCCATGTTTGTTGTAGTGATTGCAAGGTCAGTGCTTGGGTCAGTGGACACTGTTTATTGCTCCATGTATGCAGGGAGGGTCCCTGGCCATATACATGTATCACAGATTAGAAACACATGTGTGCATACATGTCATGTGCTTGCTTTACTATACTGAAGGATTTTGGAGGATTCAGGTTATGTGTAAGAAAATGGGCCTAGGGAGTTAGGAATGATTCAGGTTATGTGTAAGCAAATGGGCCTAGGGAGTTATGAAGGATTCAGGTTATGTGTAAGCACATTTAATGGCACAAGGGAGTTAGGAAGGATTCAGGTTATGTGCAAGCAAATGGGCCTAGGGAGTTAGGGAGGATTCAGGTTATGTGTAAGCAAATGGGCCTAGGGAGTTAGGAATGATTCAGGTTATGTGTAAGCAAATGGGCCTAGGGAGTTAGGGAGGATTCAGGTTATGTGTAAGCAAATGGGCCTAGGGAGTTAGGAAGGATTCAGGTTATGTGTAAGCAAATGGGCCTAGGGAGTTAGGAAGGATTCAGGTTATGTGTAAGCAAATGGGCCTAGGGAGTTACGGTTAAAGAAGAAAGCACTTTGGAACAAAATAATTTCTCAGGATGGTTGATACGTGTACTAGCTTAACACCACGTAAGGCTTTTAGTTTTAGATAATAATTTGTTAATGTGATAATCTGGACCCAATTTCATAGAGCTGCTAAGCAGGAAGTATTGCTGAGAACCTGCCAGAAACATACATTACGTGACAGTTTGGCTGGTAACTGTTTATTGCTAAGCTTAACGTTTCCTTGCGCAGCAAATTTGTGTGCTTATCAGCTCAGTGAAATTGGACCATGGTAATAACCAATGTTGTACCTTCCCTTTAAATCTGACTCAGTTTTTCCGGAAATGCAAAGTATTTCTGAAGGACAGCTGACATTTGTGCGTGAGACGTACTATCCCTCCCCAACTCCACCCAATGATGAAGACATTATCATGGATTCAATACACATGAAGAAGGTAATACTAGCTCACAGGATTAGATCTACTTTTTTTTTTAAATGTCATTAGTTATACATTTTAAAGATGACTTGCCTGTTTGCATGCTTTATTTGTTTTTCTTTCTTCAAGGAAATCTGCAATTTTCAGATAAAATAAAAAAATGCCAGAAATCACTGGTGAAAAAGTCAAAACACTAGGAGATGCGTTTTTCGACATGAACTTTAGTTTGTAAATTTGACCACGTACTCAATCCTAAACTTTGGAGGGGTGCCATGTCTGAGTGGTTTCACGCATCAGACTTGTGTTCTGATGGCCGAGTCATTAGAATGTGGGTTCAAATCCTGGCTGTGACCGTCGCAGTTGTTTTGACCCTGTATAATTGCTTCTCTTCTAAAAATGGGTACCTGTGAGGGTCAGAGGTGATTATTGTGTTCGATTATCCCTGTAACATCAACAAAGATTGCTAAAAATGAGCTGTATATTCCAAAGGGAGCTGAGAAAGGTTACAGGAATGATATTGGTCCAGTGACCAGGGGAAATAAGGTAATGGTACAATGAAATGCACTGTATCAAAATGAATTATTTTGTATTATTGTTTATAAAAAATCTTGACAATAAACAGGTGACAATGTAATCTAATCTAATCTAATCTAATCTAATCTAATCTAATCTAATCTAATCTAATCTAATCTAATCTAATCTCTTGTAAAACATAAATGGCATACTTACAGTGCCCCTTATCCTGGTGTTCCAATTGATGGATCTGCCCCTGATACATGAAGGGTCATGTTCACAAATAAACACACGTATTGCATCTCAGTCTAGCTGCTGATCACTGTTCACATTTCACCATACGTTACTGTGTAATTTGTAATCAAACCATCTATGTAGTTGCATTATTAAACTGAACACAAAAAAGGGATGAAAAACATGGCTAACTGTTATTCAGTGTGGTTATAACATTGACAGACAATATCTGGAGATGTAAGGTCAATATTTGCATTATTTGCTAGTGCCGGTATTTGCAAAGAGGTTTATGACAGTGCACCACCAACTTGGAAGATTATTTCATTATTGGAAGATTATTTCATCCATATTTCATCCAAGATATATTGACAAGTAATTTTTCTTGGTTGACAGTTACCAAATAGTCATCACCTGAACTACAACATGACGTCAGTGAAGGAGGTCGTCTCTAATAACTTGACATGCATGAGGAATGCACCCTTGAAAGGTAATTAGGAACTCATATGATGCATATCCTCTCTGAGTGATCCTCCCCCCTCTTGAAAGGTAACGAATCCTCTCTGAGTGATCTCCCCCCCCCCCCCGAAAGGTAACGAATCCTCTCTGAGTGATCCTCCCCCCCCCCTTGAAAGGTAACGAATCCTCTCTGAGTGATCCTCCCCCCCTCTTGAAGGGTGAGGAAATTATATGATAAGTATCCTCTCTCTGTGATGCTCCCCCTCCCCCCTTAATCCCTTCAGCATGGTTTTAATCACAGCTCCCAACGGATCGGCAGGTTTGGAGCTTGATTCGCGGGCCAAACCCGTGATTCGAGGGTCAGTTGGGAGGTATGTTTCATGGATTCTGTTTAAGCCCCTAGAACAAAGAATAAGTTAATATTTGGTAGAATACCAACTATATGGCTGCATAGCTCAGCTGGTAGAGTGCCATTAAGGTCATTTGATGGTCGCAGGTTCAACTCCTGCTTCAGTAAATTTGTCTTTGTTCTCTCCAGGAAATAATCCAACTTGACAAATATTAAGCAATGAACCGATGTTATTATTTAAAACAAAAATTGAAGACCTGTTGTATAAATCTATTAACACATAACAATAATAATAATAATAATAATAATAATAATAATAATAATAATAATAATAATAATAATAATAATAATAATAATAATAATAATAATAATAATAACAATGTGGACTTATATGGTGCACGTATACACCAAACTGGTGCTCAAGGCGCATTATATTATTACCCCTGCTCATCAGGCTCATAAATCATTCCTGAAACCATCTCAGCTCCCTGGGGAGTATACAGCTCAATTGCTGCAATTACAGCGCATATGGGCTAATCAAACACAACAACCAACTCTGCCCTCACAGGTACCCATTTACCCCTGGGTGGAGAGAAGCAATTATGGTAAAGTGTCTTGCTCAAGGACACAAGCACCCCGGTCGCGGCTGGGATTCGAACCCACATTCTGACGACTTACATCCATCAGTACACAAATCCGATGCACTAAACCGTTCGACCATGGCACTCCATAATCAATCGGAGTAGATGATACATTTTCTATCCTTACTGCAACATGTACGGATGAAATCAACTAACTTGATTGTTTCTCACAAATTCTGTGGACAGGATCTCATGAAAGGACACATTGTTACCAGGGGCTTGTGACAGCCTTGCGATCGGTACCCGACAGTCAGAAACTCGCTGAGATTGTGGCTCCGCTGTATCGGCAACCACTGTCAAGGTAATTGATAGAACTATTGAACAAAATCAGCACATGCTTACTGTTTCAGACAGCGATTCCCGCAGTGATATCATTTGCGATTCCTGAAAGCTCCAGAAACTTCTAGATGCAACAGAGAACTCAAACAAGGTTACACTCAATATGTGCAACAACAACAACAATTAATCAAGTGGTTTAATTAACACAGAGTAATCAAGTTTACACGGTTATTACAGAGTTTATATCAAGCTTTAAACAATAATCGTAAATAATACCTACCAATGGCAGGTCCTTTCTTTTCTGGCTGGCGATTATTTTATGCACTCATCAGAGGCTGTCTTCTCGAAACTGCTCACAGTTTGATTATTGACTAGCTTGGTGACTTCAATACAGTGATTTCCAAACGTACACAGGAAACACTAAAACTGTCTAGTTCACAAACTTCAATAATGGAGTCTCTTCATGGACTTTTAACTGCATTATTCACAGCTTAACTTGTCTTAATACACCCACGTCTTCACCCACCTCTACACACGTGAAGTGTCCCACTTTTATACCAAAATCATCCTTCTAGCAAATTGTAGACGTGTACAATTAAGCTTTCTCAGAAAATCTATTTTTAACATTACATTCCAGAATCTTCTCCATGCAAGATTCATTACTGAAAGAAAGTTCCAGAAAGTTAAAGGGACTGTCACTTACACAACATTACTGAGTGCTTTTAA
The DNA here is from genome assembly GCA_029582265.1 of Zoroaster sp. YZ-2022. Taxonomy (NCBI): domain Eukaryota; kingdom Metazoa; phylum Echinodermata; class Asteroidea; order Forcipulatida; family Zoroasteridae; genus Zoroaster; species Zoroaster sp. YZ-2022. The sequence continues at coordinate 3,388,712 of CM055829.1, forward strand.
GTTACTTAAAATGTTCTGGCAATGCTTACCTCATATTAATAAATGCCCAAGGTATTTATGAATGACAATACATAAGTTTGACACTTTACCACAGGATAATGATCACCACAAGCAATCAACGACCTCTGCTGGGTTCTTTATCACCCATGGCAAAACCTCAAACTCATCATTAACCCTCCTACTATAGCTGCACTTTAGTGGGAAGTTGCTGTAGAGGTCAAAACCAATCAACTGCCTGTTTTGACTGTTGACCCAAATGTGCACAGAGGGGCATTTTTGACTGGTTTTTACTGTCATTTTGACCACCCTCAACAATACCAGACAATGTTTTTACCTGTCAAAAACGGTTGACTCATTTTGACCTGTAAATGTACTTACTACACGTAAGGTTTGACAGTGTTCGACTTGTAAGTGCACTAGATATACCTTGGCAAGTATATCAACATTTTGACTGATTTTGACCCTTGTAGTAGTAGGAGGGTTTACCTGCATTCATAAATGGCCAAGACAGTTCAGACAACCTGATTGGACAAAATGTAATTACATGGGGATGTATTAACGGATGGTATAGACTGGCTTATCAAAATCAGAACAGCGCGTATGTGACAGATGTTCACCAGCTGTTTTGTGCGAAGCACGATGTGGATTTCAACCAATCAGAGTACTCATGTACTGTGGAAGTTTCGTGTGTCCCCAAAACGTGAATTTGGCCATTTCTATTTGGCTTTATTCAACAAAAATTTACATTTTGAAAACTATATGGACATTTATGAAAGGAAATAACAGTTAGACGCTTGGTCTTTACCGCAGGTTAATGACTGGTGTAACCTGCAGTAAAGACAAAACTGCAACAAACTGTTATTCCCTTAGTAAACTTTGAATTGGCTGCTTGCAGAGGATATGTGATTTGATTTTCTATCAAAGAGTTCAATAAATTTCTCTACTCAGACGTATCCGGGACAAGGAGGACATGCTCAACATGTTGGATGCAGTTGCTGGGATGCACACTGATGCATCTCAGTCTCTTCTCACCGATCTTATCCTCCTGTCTCCAAAACCAAACAAGGACCTGGTAGAGAGGCTACTCATCGCCTCCGCTGGGTTCACACTCACTATTTCACAGGTAATAACATTGAATTGGTAGTCTGATTTCAAGGTGCCTTTCGGGATTGTTAACCACCCCTATGTTTTACCTGAAAAACAAACATTGGCCTGCCAGAGAGACTACTCATTGCATCCATTGGGTGAACACACACTATATGTCATGGGTAAAAATTTGAATTGGTAGTCTGATTTTAAGGCGTTCTTTGTGATTTTTATCCACTGCCATTTTTCCCCTCATCAGTTAACATTGAAGCCCCAAATGGTTATAATTGACAGTTGTTTATATTGTTCCCTTGTAACATTTCTGGAGGAAATTTGCCTCTTACCAGTTTTCTTATCTCTTTGACAGCATTATCTGGAGACTGTTGAGGATATCGTCTTCTACCCTGGAAAGTTTCCTGGTAAGTTTTAAGGGTTTATTTGTCTTAGAGTGGACTCAGAAAAAGGAATGCGATGCGCGAGTACAAAAACTTGTTAAATTTTCAATACATTTTGAAATGTGTCTGGGAACCCAGTTTTTAATAAATATTTGTCTTCTACCATGGAAAGCTTCCTGCTCAGTTTTGAGGGTTTATTTGTCTTAGGTTAAGCTGAGACACAGGAACACGATGTGTGCAAAAACTCATAAAATAAAAAAAGTATACTTGTGTCATGATTTACAAATTATGAATTTTTTGTTTCAGAAGCGCTAAGAGACCCTGAGATACAGAGAGTTGCAGTGATGGTACTCGGCGCCTTAGCAGGTCACCTGTGGAATGCTGGACACAAAGAGCTGTCTGAGTTGATTGTCGTGAAGATTGAGGACAAACTTGGCATTCACGGTAATGGGCAATCATCAACAAATCAGAATTTTCATCAGTTTCAAAACTTTCATGGAAACACTGTCCAAACACTCCACTCCACTCCAAAACAAAGTCTCTGGTTTCTGGTCTCCGTGTGCACATGGCCTCACACTATGAACAACTTCACCCTGAAAATGCCCTGAAAATCTGTTTTGCTGTGAAATAACATTTCAGTGTAATTTCACAGCAATTTCACAGTGTCTCTTCCTCTCAGATATTAGCAATAATGTTCACAGTGATTTCATGGCAAATTCATGGCTCTCTTGAGAATTAATGAGCAGCCCCAAAACGAGAAGGTTGTGGCATTTTCACAGTGTTTTCACGGCGAAGGAATCCCAAGAGTATTTCGTGGCATTTTCATGGTGTTGTGTCATCGTGAAATTGCCATGAACTATTTATTTCATGGTAAAACAGATTTTCAGGGCATTTTCAGGGTAAAGTTATTCATAGTGTCAAACCCACACATTTTTAGTTTTCTGAAATTACGTTCAATTGCAGCCAAAATTGCTGGATCGATTTGAATTCTGCCATGCTGTGTTTTAAATGACTTTTTCACATAGGGGTTTGAATGTTTGCCCGATTTGTGAGGCCTCTCTTAGCCATAAAACATTGTGTATGGGAAATTTGGTCTGGTTCCAATAAACACGTATACATGTATCACAAATTTCACTGGTTGGCAAAACAAAAAGATTACCAAAAAAGCCAAAAAAAAAGCACCGCACCGATTTTGAAGCTGACCTATGACCAGAAACCAGAGACTTTTTTGGTTTGGCTTTAGAACAGGAAAATGTCTTAAACGCTATTGTAGGGGACAACATTACTGAAATGTTTTGTCAGTGTTGCTAAGGGCTGGCAGGGACTAAACGCTATTGTAGGGGACAACATTACTGAAATGTTTTGTCAGTGTTGCTAAGGGCTGGCAGGGACTAAACGCTATTGTAGGGGACAACATTTCTGAAATGTTTTGTCAGTGTTGCTAAGGGCTGGCAGGGACTAAACGCTATTGTAGGGGACAACATTTCTGAAATGTTTTGTCAGTGTTGCTAAGGGCTGGCAGGGACTAAACGCTATTGTAGGGGACAACATTTCTGAAATGTTTTGTCAGTGTTGCTAAGGGCTGGCAGGGACTAAACGCTATTGTAGGGGACAACATTTCTGAAATGTTTTTTCAGTGTTGCTAAGGGCTGGCAGGGAGTAAACGCTATTGTAGGGGACAACATTTCTGAAATGTTTTGTCAATGTTGCTAAGGGCTGGCAGGGACTAAACGCTATTGTGGGGGACAACATTACTGAAATGTTTTGTCAGTGTTGCTAAGGGCTGGCAGGGAGTAAACGCTATTGTGGGGGACAACATTACTGAAATGTTTTGTCAGTGTTGCTAAGGGCTGGCAGGGAGTAAACGCTATTGTAGGGGACAACATTACTGAAATGTTTTGTCAGTGTTGCTAAGGGCTGGCAGGGACTAAACGCTATTGTAGGGGACAACATTTCTGAAATGTTTTGTCAGTGTTGCTAAGGGCTGGCAGGGAGTAAACGCTATTGTAGGGGACAACATTACTGAAATGTTTTGTCAGTGTTGCTAAGGGCTGGCAGGGACTAAACGCTATTGTAGGGGACAACATTTCTGAAATGTTTTGTCAGTGTTGCTAAGGGCTGGCAGGGAGTAAACGCTATTGTAGGGACAACATTACTGAAATGTTTTGTCAGCGTTGCTAAGGGCTGGCAGGGAGTAAACGCTATTGTAGGGGATAACATTACTGAAATGTTTTGTCAGTGTTGCTAAGGGCTGGCAGGGAGTAAACGCACAAATTTGCTGATGAGCACCAGCAACATAGCTACATAAGGTATATTGCTTCTGACAGGTTCTCAACTCATTTGTGCTAAGCAGATAAATTTTATAAGCAATATTTTCTACTAAGCAGCTCTATATGAAATTGGGCCGTGTTGTATTAATGTTTTAAAGGGACAGTATCATCACGATCAGAGCAGACAACATGAGGGACAGTATCATCGGTGTCCTAAGTTAAGATGAACTGACTGAAAATTACTGGCAGCAATGGTGATATGACCTTATCATGTGGGGTATTATTTTCAGTCACTGAGTTAATCTAAAACTAGCACTCTGATTCCATGTCCTGTTGATTTGTGATGATATTGTCCCATTAAGCATGAAATAAAAAATTGAAACCGTGATATGATTTGAACCACCAGATCCCTGGGCCTATAACAATGTCCTGGAATCCCTCTCTGAAAACCAGCGCGAAGAGTTTCACCACGACACGGTAGCATGGATCGAGGCCCTCGGCAATGCTGCACTCCATCGCTCCTTCTCTCACATCCAGAGCTATACCAACTCCAGCAACGCTCATCCACTGTTGAAGAGGGCTGGCTTACATTCCATGAGAGACTACCACCATGACATGGTAACTGGATTAACTCAATTTTCATTTTTTTTCAGAATATTGCTTTAAAAGTATTGTAATGTGCGTAGGCAATCAGTCTTCCTGGCCCAGCCAGGTCCAATGACGTCAGCACCTGCGGTTGAATACCACTGCTCAGGTGATGTGATAGATGCTCAGCTTTCACACTGTGTTGCTGGGCCTTTCTGATACATCAGCATAGGGTGGATTGATAGGGGTGGATCTGGGCTGTGCAGCCTTATAGATTGGGAGGATGGGGTGGACGAACCAATGGGCTTGGGTGGATCCCTGGAGGATTGAGTGGAAGGGGTGGATGACCCTATGGATCTTGGGTGGATTGCTGGATGATTGGGTGGATTACTGGGGGACTTGGTGTGGATCACAGTGGATCAACCCCTTTACTCAACTATAAATAATCAGACAATCAAGAGATTAGACACATGAGATTGGTTTAACTTCTTTGGTCCCACCTGATGAAGAAGTGAGGTTTATTTTCATCATCTCTGCCTTTTATAGGCCAACCTCCCTATAACAACAGTGGTCAACATTACATCGAGTATACAAAATATTTTAACCAATCAGATCCCAGGAGGTGACTTAAGACACACCCACTTAACCAGTTCGCGTGTTAATAAATAAATTGTGTTATTTAACCAGTTCGCGTCGGGAATACAAAAAAAATTCTGGGCCGCTGTGCGGGTTTCTTTTTCCCACACACACGTTAATGGAAGCTTCCACAGTGCGTGGCCACGTCTTCTGAGCATGTCACCGTACACGCGTGGCTCAACTGAGCATGCATACAAATATATCGGAGTTTCCTATGGCGTGTTTAGAGACTTTCTGATCCGTGGTGCAAAAAAAAATTGAGTGTATACACGGCCTCCGACGCAAACTGAATAACAATGGTTTTGTATCATACAGTTGAAATTAATATAAGCTGCAGTTCGTGATTCATCACAGTATACATTTCTCAACACAATCGGAGGAAGCATGGTTTTAGAGTATGGTGGGTCCCGTCATTTAATCATTTGGGTACTTGCTGACTGTTAGACCAAGCTTCTGACAAATTTGTTCTCCTTTCTAAGAAGAAAAAAATCCATGTTCCAATGAAAAACAAGATTTCCGGAAATTGCCCGTATAATACATCTTTAACAAATGATAATTACAGTAAATAGATTATTAGCTATACCAAACTGCTTTACCAAACTAAAGGACCTGTAGTATATTAATTATTAGGGCAAATTAAATCAATTAAATTAAATCAATAATTATATTTGTAGAGGTTTTCTGGCAGGGCAAATTAAATCAATTATAATAATTGTATTTGTAGAGGTTTTCTGGCAGAAGTAAACTACAGCTTGAAGCAACAAAGAAACTTCACAGTCAACTTACCTAAATACTTATGATTGGCAAGCTTTCCTCTTGAAATTTCACAGCCAAAGAAACTAATTTAATTTGTACCCCTCCCAGGCGGCAGACATTCTGCTCAAATCCGCCCTGGATGAAGATGAGGATGAGCATGTGAGATACGAGGCATCGCTGTTCTACAAATCTCATCCTAATAGTGTATACCAAAATGTCTCCAAGTTCGTCAGCCCAGAGGAGTGAGTACTTAAATGATTTGAAAGAAATTACTGATATGTAAATGACCCGTGCATTGTCTCATCTCTCTTATCACATGGTGAGGACTCACACTGCCATGATCACCTCCAGAGCACGTTATCTTTCCTTGACAGTTGCCACAGATGTTGCTGAGACCACCCCTCTTCCTGTCCATTCTTTGATGCCCTTCATCCATGAAGTCGTTGGCGTTCCTCTTCTTCCCTATAGTACTCCATCTTCTTGTATCTGTTTCCCCATCCTGTTTTTATGTTGCATGATCTTAAGTGGGTTTTTGGCTTAATCAAAAATATAATCAGAAAAACCAGTAAGAACATGCCCTTGTGGCATCAGAAACTGAGTTTCACAAAATGATTTCCAGAAGTTGAACACTTGTCTATCTCCAGTCTTTGACCTGAGATTATTAGCTATTTGACCTGAGATTTGCTTTGTATTCCTTATTAACCCTAACCCTCCCAAATCCTCCAAAATCCTCTTTGTTAAAGTGAAGGATTTTGAAGGATTGAGGTTACATAATAATAATAATAATGTGTGGACTTATATAGCGCACGTATCCACCAACTAAGTGGTGCTCAAGGCGCATTATATCATTACCCCTGCTCATAAGGCTCATAAATCATTCCTGAAACCATCTTAGCTCCCTGGGGAGTATACAGCTCAATTGCTGCCATTACAGCACATATAGGGCTAATCAACCAACTCTGACCTCACAGGTACCCATTTAACCCCTGGGTGGAGAGAAGCAATTATGGCCACATGCTCCATGCTCTTTGCTAAAGTGAAGAATTTTGGAGGACTGAGGTTATCAGGCATACTTGCCTTTCCATGGTACATGTACAGCCATGTTTGTTGTAGTGATTGCAAGGTCAGTGTTTGGGTCAGTGGACACTGATTATTGCTCCATGCATGCAGGGAGGGTCCCTGGCCATGTACATGTACATGTATCACAGATTAGAAACACATGTGTGCATACATGTCATGTGCTTGCTTTACTACTGAAGGATTTTGGAGGATTCAGGTTATGTGTAAGCAAATGGGCCTAGGGAGTTAGGAAGGATTCAGGTTATGTGTAAGCAAATGGGCCTAGGGAGTTAGGGTTAATACTTACATGTATGTACAGTACACATACAGTAGAATACAAAACAACACAGTAAAAAGTAGAGTACACATACAACACAATACAAAACAGAATTAGCCAGTGGTATATACATGTACCAGGAAGAGACAACAAATACCATACAACCAGATAGGAGCCCCCAAACTGTGGAACTCTTTGCCTGAATCTAGGCTTTCAAGCAGCATCTCAGTATTTAAGGAGCACTTACTTGTATAAGGACGTATATGATTAACTTTCAGTTTCATCAACTGCATTACTTTGCTTTCTCTGTTGTTTTTATATTTGTTTTTTATATTTGTTTGACTCTGAATTTTTGTATTTCCTCCTGCTAACAGTTGATATTGTTATGTGTGCAAGCGCTATACAGTTCTAATACCACTGGCTTTTAAAAAAAAATGGGAAACAATATTTAGTGCATTTCTTAAAAAGTGAATTAAGTTAAAATGTAAAACATAAAATAACAAGTATGTACAGTAAATACATCCAGTCTTGTTAGAATCAACAGATATGTAAAGAAACCTGTGAAAGCTTCCACTTATATTGTTGTGTTGTAAACAAGTAAATAGTTAAAATGCATCTAGATTTGTCGTATTCATTCCAACCACAGACAGAAAGATTTCAACCACAGACAGAAAAATTCAACCACAGACAGAAAGATTTCAACCACAGACTGAAAGATTTCAACCACAGACTGAAAGATTTCAACCACAGACAGAAAGATTTCAACCACAGACTGAAAGATTTCAACCACAGACTGAAAGATTTCAACCACAGACTGAAAGATTTCAACCACAGACTGAAAGATTTCAACCACAGACTGAAAGATTTCAACCACAGACTGAAATATTTCAACCACAGACTGAAAGATTTCAACCACAGACTGAAATATTTCAACCACAGACATAAAGATTTCAACTATCGACTGAAAGATTTCAACCACAGACTGAAAGATTTCAACCACATATTGAAATATTTCAAGCACAGACTGAAAGATTTCAACCACAGACTGAAAGATTTCAACCACCGACTGAAAGATTTCAACCACAGACATAAAGATTTCAACTATCGACTGAAAGATTTCAACCACAGACTGAAAGATTTCAACCACATATTGAAATATTTCAAGCACAGACTGAAAGATTTCAACCACAGACTGAAAGATTTCAACCACCGACTGAAAGATTTCAACCACCGACTGAAAGATTTCAACCACAGACTGAAAGATTTCAACCACAGACGGAAAGATTTCAACCACAGACAGAAAGTTTTCAACCACAGACTGACAGATTTCAACTTACAGAATGCTGCATTGAGCTGTTTATCACAGTGTTTGTTTTTGAAATGCTAAATATTGTACTGAAAACAGGTCAAGATGCATGCATGCACAAGGGGTCCATGCTCAAGCTTTGCTTTTTAAATGGTCCTTCCACAGTAATACACCTCTTCATAAATATGTATCTTGAATAAATTCTGTATTTATTTGTTTTACTGTGGAAATAAATGAACTCTGAACTTCACTTACACCAAGTGAGTTGTTTGTAAAAACTGTGATTACCACTAGTGTAATGTGACTTTAACTCTTATATTCATTCCATATTGGTAACTAATAATGACTTGTATTAATCATTTTTCCCCATAGCTCCCCTGAGTGTATATCTGCGTGTGGATCTTTTTGATGAGGCGTATGCCACTGTCCTGGTTGGTCTAATTAAGAAGAAACTGGATGTCGCCCGTGCCCGTTTCTGCTTCAATGGCGGCATTGAATACAACCTTAATATTTTGCAGGTAAGTGTAGATGGAGTAACCTTTTCATGGTTGAGAAAGAAAATCAACAAAAAAGGGTCTTAACCCTTTCATTACCGATTTGTTTCAACAGGCAACGGCGGATCCAGGGGGGGGGGCCAACGGGGGCCATGGCCCCCCAAAAAAAACCGAAGCTGTACGCCCCCCCCCCAAAAAAAAAAAAAAAAAAGAAAAGAAAAGAAAAGAAGAAAAAAAAGGGGGAAAAAGAGAGACAAAACAAACCCCACAACTTTACGCCCCCTCCTTGTGCAGCTAAGTCTTGCTTATACGTTCAGCTTTTGTTAAAGTATGCAAATTACAACACACTGATTGGCTACATGAATGTGTTCATAATCCTACTCACGATCCAACATTGCCACAAAATTTGCAATGGTAGTTTGTGCAGTTAAGCCAAGCTGCATTAGACGAGGCGTACACGGTGATTGTATGCATGGCTTATGCACACGCGACTGGTTGTGTGGGGTTTCCTGGATATTAGGTGAGCCATGCAACGTCCGCAATGTAGGCCTACGTTTAGACTTGGCGCGAACATCGCGTGCATAAAACGCATTTCAATCTTGTGAGTACGAGCAGGAGCAGTGACTTGAAAGATTCGTCTTCCATCGTCATATGAGCAGTAAGTATCAAAGTATTGTCGTCTAGACCCACAAAACAAACAAACCCCACCAGAAACGTTTTGCGCTCGCAAATACGCCCCTCCACTGAGCATTTGGCCCCCCCTAAACTTTGGGCCTAGATCCGCCGTTGTCAACAGGATGTCCCACTGGTTACCGAATTGTTTGCCCAGTCATGCATGAATTCACACATTATTGCACAACAGTATGCATCCATTTACAGGCACTTTTTCTAAACTCGTTTTTCATCATGAAGAATATGTTGGAGATAGATATATTCAATGAAATGATTGTTGCTTACGAAATTCCCTTTCATATGTTATCGAAATCATTGGCATTGCTTATGATATAACATCATGACTGGTTTCCTTTTTCTTCCCACAATCAGGAATTTGGGGTTGAACGCATAAGTGACCTGGTTAAAGTATACGATCTCATCATCGGACAAGTTGTTGGTAACATTGTGAGGGGGGTAGACATCGTTGTTGATCTCTTCAATGGTGACAGCAGTATAAGTAAGCTCTTTGATACCTTTGTGGATACACTGGAAGCCATCCCAAGCCGCATCAGTGTAAGCGTGTCTAGATTTTGTTGTTTCATAATCATAATCATTTTGTATTAAATCATTATCTTTATCATAGTCATTGTAATCATAGTCAGTTTTGTCATCATAAATCCTAACCTTGAAATCCTGGTGAAATATTGATTCAATTTCCAAGTGTTGATGTGTCTTTTGACCAAATCACATCATGACTGCAGGATGATGACTGGTTTTGGGCGTGGTCATGAGGGTGGCCACACCCAAAACCGGTAATCTTCCTGCGGTCAAGACCAATCGTTAAACTTGTATTTCCATTCATAAATGCCTGTATTGATTTTGTTTTCAACATTTCTAATTGGGTAAATTCATGTTAATTTACTGTCTCGCAACTAGTCTTGGTTCAAGACTGTTTGATAAGTTTTTGATACACGATTCGTCGCTGCACGCCGCATGATGGTACTACACTGCTACAATCACAAACCGCAACAATCGAATCATGAACTGCTATCACGCACAAACCGCTATCAAACACAGTCTTGGCAATTTTGTAGAATCTCCCCCCGAAAACGGGGGGAAACTATATGTATGTGTCAATTTGAAATGCTAGCATGGCCTACATTTTTGGTGCGCACGCGCATAAACAACAACGGACTGCCGTGAAGATGTAGATCAGTGACTGTGTTTGATATCGGTTTGTGTGTGGTAGCGGTTCGTGATTGTAGCGTTTGTGTAGCGCTGTCGGATCGTGCATCAAAATCATAAAAACACAGTCTTGAACCAAGACTCACAACATGCAACTGAGCTGCTCTTATTGCCTGTTTCTCAAGGTGATTTACGTGTTGCCGCGTCTTTCATTTTGTGTGTATAGTGTATGTCTTAGTATCTCTAATTGTCCTTTCATTAATATTGTATTTTTCCAGTAGCCTCTTACCTTGATAGGGTTATTTAAAGCTTTGCTAAAGGCGAATTAGGGGGCGAAAAAAATAAGAACATTCCTCATTGTACAAAATTCACTGTGGCTTTCAAACATCACAGGCACTTTGAATGCCTTTACCGGTTGTTAATTTTTTCCCGCTTCACCTGACCTGTTTTTCTTATTACCATGTACAGAATATGAGATCTATATCATCCAATGCCGTGGCCCGACTGTCCCGCTTTGATCCGGATCAGCTCCCGCCTTCCATCCGGGGCGTAATCAACGTGGTCAATAAGGCGGCTCAGCTATTCAGTGATATCAAGACGGACGTTATGGAGTTTTACCAGGTGCAGTACATGTTTCTGAGTATAATATTCAGGCGCATAGCCAAGGCGAGGGTCGGGGGGGCTGTCGCTCAACTCCTACCCACTTCCCCCTGGGCCTACCCACTGCACCCCTGCCCCCCTGAGCCCATTATTTTTAACCCTCCTATGCCCAGGCTGAAATTTGGCCCAGTAAGCACCGCACCCACAGACAGTCACTTGAGTATTTTTGGTTGCATTGCCAATTGTTCACACATGTGTATAAGAGTGCTGGAGATAGTGGCAAAGTCAAACACACTTGTGTATGTCTTACAAGTTATATGCAGAGTCAGGCTAGAGCTGTGTATGTACTGCGTAAGTTACAGTTGAGTGGTTTTGGTTTGACCTCCTACCAAAGCCATATGTCCTTGCATTTATTTGAGTGCACTGCACAAAGTCAATGGGTTGGGAGTGACATACAAATTTTGAGTGTCTTTGATTGTTAAATCTATAGGAGGGTTTTAATGGGATAAAAAATGCTGCACAGCCAAATATTTGACCCCATTTTTCCCTTAAAAGGAGGGGAGGGGAATTGTACTAGGACCTCCCTTGACAAATTTCTGGCTTTGCGCCTGATAAGATATTTGCAAAAATAAGTGTTAGTGGTCTAATGTTTCGAACCTAACAGTTTTTCTCAAAGGCTATTTCTGCATAGGATAGGATTTGTGTTCTGATGGCTGAGTCGTCAGAATGTGGGTTCGAATCCCAACCGCGACCATGGTATTTGTGTCCCTGAGCAAGACACTTTACCATAATTGCTTCTCTCCACCCAGGGGTAAATGGGTACCTGTGAGGGCAGAGTTGGTTGTTGTGTTTGATTAGCCCTGTATGCGCTGTAATGGCAGCAATTGAGCTCTATACTCCCCAGGGAGCTGAGATAGTTTCAGGAATGATTTATGCGCCTGATGAGCAGGGGCGATAATATAATGCGACTTGAGCACCAGTTTGGTGGATACGTGCGCTATATCCACATTATTATTATTATTATTACAGTGTCTCGATCCATGTGACAGAGTAATTTCTTTTGAGTTGTAGAGGTTTTCAGAACTTCAAAAGTATACAAGCCTGCTCACAGTATACAAGCCTGGTAAAATGTGTACACATGCATCCATTTGTAACAATCAAGTGATATACATGTATGTAAAGAAACCAACCGGCAATAGGTTCTGCTTATTATGTAGTGTCATTAACCCTAACTCCCTAGGCCCATTTGCTTACACATAACCTGAATCCTCCCTAACTCCCTAGGCCCATTTGCTTACACATAACCTGAATCCTTCTTAACTCCCGTGGCCCATTTGCTTACACATAACCTGAATCCTTCCTAACTCCCTAGGCCCATTTGCTTACACATAACCTGAATCCTTCCTAACTCCCTAGGCCCATTTGCTTACACATAACCTGAATCCTCCCTAACTCCCTAGGCCCATTTCCTTACACATAACCTGAATCCTCCCTAACTCCCTAGGCCCATTTGCTTCACATAACCTGAATCCTCCAAAATCCTTCAGTAGTAAAGCAAGCACATGACATGTATGCACACATGTGTTTCTAATCTGTGATACATGTACATGGCCAGGGACCCTCCCTGCATGCATGGAGCAATAAACAGTGTCTACTGACCCACTGGCACTGACCTTGCAATCATTACAACAAACATGGATGTACATGTACCATGGAAAGGCAAGTATGCCTCAATCCGCCAAAATCCTTCACTTTAGCAAAGAGCATGTAGCATGTAACCTCAATCCTTCAAAATCCTTCACTTTAGCAAAGAGGATTTTGGAGGATTTGGGAGGGTTAGGGTTAACAAGAGTCCAAAATTCAGCTAGGAAAAATCATAGCACCTCAGACAGAAAGTGTTTTTTTTCTAGCATCATCAAATTTACACCAAGAAATTTTTTGGTAAACTCAGTGATCATAGGCTATGAGCTTGGTTGATAACACGATAATATTGAATAATTGCGATACCTTTTTTATCCGATTACGATATCGAGACCATTGCATGTTATCGAGATATCGGCAAATCATGATTAAAAAAATATATCGCGATTAAAAAACAATAATCACAATTGTGAGTCAAATCAGAAATTCCATGGAACCAAAATTAAGCCAGTCTTTTCAGCTTTCAGAAATAATCATCTTTAATGTCCGGAAATTGAGCCACAGGTGTTAAAAAAAAATTCACGTGTTTCTGTCTTCTAGGCCAATTAATTTATTGTAAGTTTTCCATTTCGGGAATTTCGCCCGTAATTAATTCATCAGCAGAAAAATAATGCATGCACATAGAATTTTAGGCATTGTATGTAAGGATACACATAGGTAAAACCAGCGCACCTGTTCACTATTGCATCAACACCGTCACGTCCTGATGTCATTGTTGACCACGTACGTCACACGGACACGTGGAAACAAACCCAGTCGGGACGGATCCCTTGATATTTTTTGGTCGGAAATATACATGTAAACGTGATTTCAAAACTGTTTATTATTAAACCACAATAGTGAAAAAATCAGTCGCAATTTGTTTCGCAGAATCTGCGATGTATTGTTTGAAATTCCATCGCAGATTGTCCAAATTACGTCGCATTTTGCGATGCGATACAGGGGAAATCGTTCACTGGGGTACATACCTGTGGTTATTGGCTCTTAAGCAATCATGCATGAAGGAAAAATATAATCACGATACTATTGAAAATTGCGATATATGTTTGACGATATATTGTGTATGAAAAAAAATCGATATCACCCAAGCCTATCTAGCTATATGATTTAGTTTTTTTTTTTTAATTACCAACAGTGTATAGGGGTTTAAACCAGCAAAAATTATTTGGTTTTTGTGTCACAACTATTAATCTCATTAAACTTCATATTCAGCAACACAAGTATTTCAAGTAGACTTGATGCTTTGCATCAGGGTGTGAAATTTGACAGATGTTTCACTGTCTGTTGCTTGTAAGGTAATCAGCAACACAAGTGTTTCAAGAAGACTGATCATGTGAACTTGCATTATATAGGTTATATTCTGAATTTCAATTTTCACAGGCTGTTAATGAGGCAATTACTGTCACTTTACCCTGGGCTGATGATATTTAGTATATACCTTTATCATGACTGAGGCCATCTTGTTTGGTCATATTCCCTGTACTGTTAGTGCGACTGTAGTGCCAATTCGTACAAGGAGCCAGACTGTTTTCACAATTTCAGCCTCAGTTTGGTCTCATGGATTTCTGTTAAAGAATAACGGTATGTCGGAACAATAGATGAAAGATCTGACGAGAACAATGATGCTCATGTAAAGTTTATGAACAAATCAAAACGCACTGGAACTCTTTCTTGGCCATCAGATCATCGCAATGAGTGTTATGTCCCAATTCAGGACATAATCTGTACAATTAGCGCTCCAGAGATGCAAGGGCATGGAGGACGCCAGTACAAATTATCTTCTACAGACTACGATCGCATCATGGCATTGCTTCCTAAGTTCAAATAGAATGGAATTGAACTATTGAGGACAAAGTATTGCGCAGTAAATGATACAGTACAATATTAAAGACCTTCAGGAATTAATATTTTCTTGATTTCAGGTTGGCGAGTTATCCTGTGCCGATAATGTATTAAATTAATACATGACAATTATGACATTTTTGTCTAGATTATCTTCAAATAATACATTTAAACACCTGTAAGATAAAAATTAATCATTATTTTCTAACAATAGTGGTTTAATTGTCATATTACAACACTTTGGGACCAATAAAGACAATATAATATATCTTTGTTCAATTGCTATCACGACTCACAAAAATGGGCAAAATACCCTAATTTCAAAATGCTGCCTAACCATGAAGGAGAAGAGTCTCCAAAACGGGTAAGTGTTGCCAAGGTCAAAGGTCACCGAGAATTTCGGTATTTTTTCGATATTTTGTGTCTGGAACCAACTTTGGAGCCTTGCCAAAAATTTATTAAATGAATGAGTAAGGGCTCTATTCTTGCTTGGGGGTAACCACATGTGTCTGTATAATACAGATATGCAATATGAAGCTTTTCTGATTATCAATCATGAGTATTAGGGGGGTCTGAAAATGGAAATTAATTTTATCGGCAGAATAAATTAGTGTTTTGAGCAGACTATAGAGAAAGGGGGTTGATACACACTTGATTTGAGGCCAGATTTGAGTTATTTGGGTGACAGTCACCCTAGGTACCAATTTTCAGCTTTGTATCTTATTTTAAAGGTGCTCTAAAGGGCATTTGAAAACGCAAAATATTCAATGACGCGAATCGCGCGCACTGGAAGGGGGGTAGCACCCAAACTTTGACGGGCCGTATTTCCGAAACGACTTGGAGTTGGAATTTCTTATTTTGCATGTGTTCATTATACCCATAGATGAATGTTAGAAATGAATTTCAGCCAAATCTGAGAGGTGACCCGTACCAATTTTCAGAATATTGGTTGATTTGACACGGAATGACCCTAATGCTACTTTTAATCCAGCGTTGATATTCCTCGACAACGATAAGTGATCACAGTTTGACATCAAACTCACTTGGTATAAATGATCACAGTTTGACATCAAACTCACTTGGTATAAATGATCACAGTTTGACATCAAACTCACTTGGTATAAATGATCACAGATTGACATCAAACTCACTTGGTATAAATGATCACAGTTTGACATCAAACTCACTTGGTATAAATGATCACAGTTTGACATCAAACACACTTGGTATAAATGATCACAGTTTGACATCAAACTCACTTGGTATAAATGATCACAGTTTGACATCAAACTCACTTGGTATAAATGATCACAGATTGACATCAAACTCACTTGGTATAAATGATCACAGTTTGACATCAAACTCACTTGGTATAAATGATCACAGTTTGACATCAAACTCACTTGGTATAAATGATCACAGTTTGACATCAAACTCACTTGGTATAAATGATCACAGTTTGACATCAAACTCACTTGGTATAAATGATCACAGTTTGACATCAAACTCACTTGGTATAAATGATCACAGTTTGACATCAAACTCACTTGGTATAAATGATCACAGTTTGACATCAAACTCACTTGGTATAAATGATCACAGATTGACATCAAACTCACTTGGTATAAATGATCACAGTTTGACATCAAACTCACTTGGTATAAATGATCACAGTTTGACATCAAACTCACTTGGTATAAATGATCACAGTTTGACATCAAACTCACTTGGTATAAATGATCACAGTTTGACATCAAACTCACTTGGTATAAATGATCACAGTTTGACATCAAACTCACTTGGTATAAATGATCACAGTTTGACATCAAACTCACTTGGTATAAATGATCACAGTTTGACATCAAACTCACTTGGTATAAATGATCACAGTTTGACATCAAACTCACTTGGTATAAAGTTTATGATAGTATCAAACGTCCCTTGAAATATTTCTCTCTCTGTTGCTATCATTTTAATAAAATAAGGTTGTGCGTTTTTATTTTATTTTTTATTTATTTTATTACATTTTACACTGGCAATCAGATTACATCAATTAAATATAAAACCAAACCCTAAAAAACGAAAAGTACACAAAAATTCATTTTAAACAAAGCCAGTGAGTGGTAAGATGGAACAGGTGACCAGCAAAGCCTGTACAAGGCCATCCTGCCACAAGAAACCCACTAAACATTATATACCACGTTACACTCCCCATTGTTATTTTGGGAACTGGATACCCAAAATTGTAAATCTTTGGATTTTGTAAAAACGCATAAATACTCCAATAACCAATGTGAAAACAAATTTCTCTAGTTTTGTTACAGTCACACTAAATGTGGACTTACTGTAATAATTTCCTGCCTCTATATTAAAAACGACTCATAGCATCCCCATTCCACACACACATTTTGTTAACAATAAATTTGAGACTTTTGTGTGGCTTAAAAATTTAAGCAACACAAATAGAAGTCTCCAATTTTTAATGTTCAGTCGAAATTTTAAAAAGTTGTTTATGGGTAATTGGAACCGAACTGGGTAATGACAGTTTCGGTCCTGGAACAGCCTTATAATAAAATTAGTGAATTGATTTCCAAAATTTATTTCTGTCATCCGAAAACAGACATTTTCTGTTGGAATATATGTACGAGCAATCTGAATTCATTTTCTGTATTTTCTTGTTAAAGACACAATGAAATAAGCTGAAACTTTGGTTTCTTTACATATATCTTGATTACAAGTATGGATGCATTTACAGACATTTTACCAAAAGTATATAGTGGATTAGTACATCATTTAATATTAAGGGAATAACAGTTTGACGCTTGGTCTTTACCACAGGTTAACGACCAGTTTTGGTGCGATAAGGACCTCACCTTCGGCTTGGTTCTTATCGCCCATGACGATGCACAAAACCGGTTGTTAACCTGCAGTAAAGACCCAAGTGTCAAACTGTTATTCCCATTCATAAATACCTGTCTCGATTTCGTTCTGAAAATGTAAAAATATAAAGGCAAATAAAAATGGGCAAATTCACGTTTTGGGGACACACAAAAAACATGAGTCAGACGCGTGATGGCAGTCTTCGTCACTCTGATTGGTTGAAATCCACGTTGCACGTTACACAAAACAGCTGGTGAACAGCTGGCACATACGTTCTGTTCTGATTTTGATAAGCCAGTCTATACCATCCGTTAATACACCCCACGTGATTACATTTTGTCTAATCAGATTGTCTAAACTGTCTTGGGCATTTATGAATATTTTTATAAAGTTCCAAGTATTGAACAAATTACAGATGTAGATGTAGTGCCTTACTTTGAAATAACAAAATTAAGAACTATTCGGTTGACATCTCCCCAAAATAAAAGATGTTTTGATTTTTGACATAGACTGCTGTAGCTTTTGCCTGTCACAATGTGAATTATTATAATTTCTTTGTTTTTTCATATTCATTTTGTCTATATCAAATATCTTGTCTTCAGCACATACAAAACACAGCAGCTCGTGTTGTAACTTTGTCCAGAAAGTCATGCCATATCACTTCAATCTTGAAAGAACTGCACTGGCTTCCTGTTTCACAATTTATATTTCTGAACTGCTTAAAGTCTACACTCCATCACACAATTTGCACTCCAGCAACATGTCACTCCTGAAGGAACCAACTTCAAAACGGACCTGGGGTGATAGGTCTTTTTCTGTTGCGGCTCCGAGACTCTGGAATCATCTTCTAACTAAACTCAAATCTTGTCATAGTATAACCTTATTCAAGTCACTGCTTAAAACTCAACTTATGTCACAATTCTTCAAAGATGATGTATATTTGTAATTGCATTGTACATGAATCTCGGTACATAATTTTTTTTCTATGTTATCATTGTATATTGTTTGTATTCATGTTTTTTCTTTGTTTCCGCGCCTTGAGCGCCCAGCAGGGTGGATATGTGCGCGCTACAAATCTTTATTATTATTAATGCAAAGGATCGATCACCAAAACTAAAATACATATTTTTCCATAACCTTTTCAGGTACCAGAAGTCCCAAACTCTCGTCATGAAACTCTTTGGTCCGAAGGCCCACAAGTTCTTCCCAAGGAAGTATCGATCACCTGGGGCCGGAGAATGTGCCTCTGGGGGTTTCTATCCCACTAACTCGGCCGGGCACTACGAGGACCAGGGTGTTGACTTGGAGATGCCTCGAGGAGTAAAGGTACAAAATGAGATACTCAGTTGTATTTAGGGGTGTAACGATATCACTTTCATTGGAACATTGATAAGTTCCTTTTAGAAAGTAAAACAAATATTTTGAAATGAAATTTCTCAAAGCAGTTGTCAGAGTTGGTGTAATGTCAGTAAAAAAGTGGCAAAATTAATTCATGACGTTACCCACCATTAATAATTTCAATACATATTTACTGTAAAACCATGTGTCTCACGATTATTTTGAGAAATGTCATTTCACAGCATTTGTTTTCACTACCTGGTGGTCTGAAATATGATTTTTTTTTTTTGCCACAGTGAAACACGTGATACATGTACAAAATTTCCCATGTACAAAGTATGGTGGCTAAGAGAGGCCTCACAAATCTGGCAAAAGGTTCAAACCCCTCAGTGAAAAAGTTGTTTAAAACACAGCACAGCAGAATTCCAATCAATCCAGCAATTTTGGCTGCAATTGGACATCGTTTCATAGCAAAAAAATAGAAAATTAAAAATGCCAACGTGCAGGTCTGAGGTGACACAACGTGCAGGTCTGAGATGACACATAATGCCAATGTGCAGGTCTTGAGGTGACACATAATGCCAACGTGCAGGTCTGAGGTGACACATAATGCCAATGTGCAGGTCTTGAGGTGACACATAATGCCAACGTGCAGGTCTGAGGTGACACATAATGCCAACGTGCAGGTCTGAGGTGACACATAATGCCAACGTGCAGGTCTTGAGGTGACGCGCGCGGAGACCAGAAACCGGAGACTTTTTTTTTGTGCCTAAAATATTAAAAATGTCCTTTTAAAATAGCGAAAGTTGCCACTAAAATAGCGAAATACACAGGCAATACATCTTTAATGGAAGCAATTTGTTTTATAGTTGGTGGCGCCATTCTCGGGACTTATCTTCAAGAGCGTCGGCAAGCCCAACCAAGTCACGCTGGAAGCTCGTGGTGGCGCCTTCCGGAATATCAAGATTTTCATTGACAACATCACACCAAATAATACATTCTCTACAACCAAAGGAACAAATGTAAGTCGCATTTGTATTGTCTAGGGCTGTGCCGGGTATCCGGGTATCCGGATACCCGACCGAAACGGTCGTTACCTGGTTCCTGGTTCGACCGAAACTGCCATTACCCAGTTCTATTTTTCGGTTCCAATTACCCGTAAATGATTTCATAAATTCCGACTGAACATTAATTTTAAGCCACACAAATGTCTAAAACTTTTTTAAACCAAATTTAGAAAACTAAATAATTATTTTAATGAAGGGCTCTTATGACAAAAAAACACAAAAACAAATCCAAAACATTGCTCTAAAAATTGTAAATGCTTTTAGACGCTTTCTCATGACTTAGACTCCATATTGAGCTGAAACTTGGAGCTGAAGGTTGGTTCTTTAATGTATATATTTATTTTTAAAAAAACAACATAAAAGCAGTTTTATCAACATTACCAATGTTGTACGTTTCCTTTCATGTGCAAAATGATGATATTGATTACACATACTTTATTGAAACAGGTGATAGCTGGTACCCAGATTGGCCTAGTCAGCAGTGCCACTACCTGCACACCGCCCAACTACATCCATCTATCAATGAAGAAAACCAAACCAGACCGTCTGGCTTCACTTCTAGACAGCGCCCTTGATGACGAGCCATCTGCTGCCGACCAGGCGGCCAAGGAGGGCTACGTTGACCCCAGCAACTACCTGGCAAAGCGGCCACTGGAGATCCCACAGTGGATACAAGTGTGTGACGACTACAGGCTAGTATGGCAGGTAAAGGCTTAGGTTCCTATAGGTTTTGCCTCTCGGTGGTGATCTGTATACTCTGTGCACCCAAAGTATGATTACTCAAAGCCTTGATTGCCGCCATCAATTACCAGTGAAGAATACAGAATCCTGAAGAGAGGCACATTACCAAAAGTGATTGAAAGACTTGTATTTAAGTCCTAAAACCTAGAGTCCGAATCTGAGTCCTGATTGCCGAGTCTCGCTTTTGTTTCTCACTTTCGAAAGCTGAAAAGACTGGCCTAATTTTGTTTCCATGGAACTTCTGACTCGACAGGGCAAGACCGTGAAGGAAGGTTCGTTGCTGGGACGCAACAACAAGAAAGGTCAAAAGGAGAACACCAGTCCTAAACGCAAAGCACCTCCCAAGACGACAACAAACCGGCCTAACCCTAGCAACAGAGCACCCAAGCGCCAATCGTCTCTGAATCGGGTCGTCTCACCAAGTAAGAGACTCCGTTTGTTTTGTACAATTGGCAAAAGAAGGGTTCATTGGTTCATGTATGCGCACTGCAGGTAGATGCACTTAAAGGCACGCATACGTGGAGCGCACTTACATCAACCAATGAGTAACCTTCTTTTGCCTCTGAGCGAGGGCGCCCTTCAGTTTGTGACATTATATGCATATTAAGGTCTATAATAAGATTAATAATAACAATTCGTCCCTAATTTGCCATAGTGACCAATCCGACTTTTTTCAATTTTAAGTTTTCCCGCCCATTAGTACATTCAGGAAGAAACCTACCATTGTATCTAATCCACATGCATGTATTCCTTATAGTTTTGGAGATAGAGCATGCATTCAAATGACGAATGCTCTAACTGGCTATTTTTGTAATTTGGCAAAGTGACCAATACCGCATTGGTCACTATGCCAACTTAATTCGGGATTGGTCACTATGGCAAATTAGGGACGAATTATTATATTTTTTATTACTACAGGTAATCGAGAAGAGACTAAGGAGGCTCTGGATCTTCCGCAGCCGAAAATTGGCTCTGGATCACCCTTTAAGAACTTTACCCTGAGGAACCTGAAGATTAGTTCCATTCTAGCTTTTGCCCGCAAGCTCGGACTGGAGGGAACGGCAGACGACTTGCTTAAAGTTGTCAGGACAATTGTTGTAAGTTCAGTGGTCCCACTAAAATGAACACAAAAAATCATTTACCACAAAAATGTTTCTACCAGAAGTGTTTCTACTTGTACTTGATATTTCCACGATGGAACTGTATCCCTGAATTATTATGTACCTTTAAAAAACAACTTGCGAAATGTAACGGTGAAGACCTTTTTCAAACTCACTTTCACTTTCATTTCTGAGGTATTGCTGACAAGTTTTTCCCACAGATTTACTATCATGCAACTTTTGCAAACTCGCTCAGATAGAAATTCCCTTTCTGTAACAGAAACTGGTGAGTGACAAGCCTTGTGTCCTACCAGAGTCTCTGACCAACGATGCCTTAAGGATTGAACTCCAACAGAGAGGCCTGAGTTCTCAAGGAGACAGGAAGGTGCTACTTCAGCGATACAAACAGCCTGAGGATCGTAAGTGTTTGAGAGATTTTGTCATTATGCTACAAAATAAATTATCGCATTTACACCCATCAAAAGCAAAAATATGCTGAATATAATACTATCATTGCCGTGAAGATTTGTAGTGATGCGCCCTCATCCGATAATGTCTGGGAATTATTGAAAAAGATTTTGAGCTGTCTTTTGAAAAGTGTCAAGCGTCAGTTATTGGTCTTGTTGATTTCATTCTAGACTGGTCCCCTGTCTATATCCTATCAAGGATATAGACAGGCTCCAGACGTACCACTCAAAGGATTTTATTGGATACGTTAACGCGTTGTGCTGAAGATCTGACATCACGCTTCGAGGTTTGCGTGCGCTAGCGACCAACCAAGGTCAAGGTTCAGCATCGGGAAAAATATGGCGGCTGCACGGCCAGGATCTGGCGTAATTCACGCGCCTCTAGCTCAGAGCGTGACGTCAGATTTTCAGGCTAGTTTCATTCCTCCTTCGTATATCCACGTTATCTGATATCAGGATCTGGCGTAATTCACGCGCCTCTAGCTCAAAGCATGACGTCAGATTTTCAGGCTAGTTTCATTCCTCCTTCGTATATCCACGTTATCTGATATCAGGATCTGGCGTAATTCACGCGCCTCTAGCTCAAAGCGTGATGTCAGATTTTCAGGCTAGTTTCATTCCTCCTTCGTATATCCACGTTATCTGATATCAGGATCTGGCGTAATTCACGCGCCTCTAGCTCAAAGCGTGATGTCAGATCTTCAGGCTAGTTTCATTCCTCCTTCGTATATCCACGTTATCTGATATCAGGCCTGTGATTTCTCAGGATTTTTCCTGATTTCAAGATTTTTTTACAAATCTCCCTTTGCCTCAAAATTTTCTTGAAAGAAAGAAGTAGCCTGTATTGTTCCCAAACCTCTAGTTTCTTGTTTGTGGGGATGTGGAGAGTCTGTAAATCCTCCCAAATTAAACATCCAGGAGGTTCAGGGGGGCTTTGTACTACTACTAGGTGGGATTTTTACATTACAAGGCTAGATCAAAGGTAGATCCTTTTCAGGATCTTTTACTTCTGTAAAATCACACCTCTGTAAAATACATGTTTGTCAACTCTGATTGCTTGTCTGATGAATCTACTTGTCTCACGATATACTAAATACCACATATCCTGCAAGATATCAGATAAATTATGTTAGAAGTATGTTATAAAGCATGGATACATTTACTATTTACTTTTGTAAAATCACACCTCTGTTAAATACATGTTTGTCAACTCTGATTGCTTGTCTGATGAATCTGCTTGTCTCACAATATACTAAATACCACATATCCTGCAAGATATCAGATAAATTATGTTAGAAGTATGTTATAAAGTATGGATACATTTACAAACATTTTACCAAGGTTTTTACTGGCTTTAAAATAACATTTTGTACGTCGTTTTCTAGGCTGTCCTATGTTACAAGTCTCCCTGCCAAAGAACGTCTACTGTAAGATTGATGAGAGTTGTCTCGGCGTAGAGTGCTGTATGAACGTCAAACTCTTCATGGTGTCGTTGGCCTTCAAGGCGTTCATGCGCTTTGACCCCTGTGAATTTGAGTTTATACTTGGTGTCAACTCATGGAACTACACAGTTCAGATCCTGGACGCAGAATGGGGTGAGTCATATGAAGGGGGCGGTGGTATCCGCTCAGTGTACATCGTAGCCCTCTAGCGGTGAATTTGCACCCAGTGTCTTGATAGCCACTTTGGCGTCATGTGAGTGTTGTGCGTACACTTTACGCGCATATGTTATGGTACTTCTGCCAGCCAGTGATCGCTGGAGACATTCCGCACATACGCACATCAACTGCAAAATACGCCAAACGCAATGCACTATTGCTGCCCTTTCGCCCACAATGGTCTAACAACATATGCGCTCAACGGCTCATGCACAGTGCGAATAACAATTATTTTGTAATTACCTGGTAAAAAAATTACTGATTTGTAATCTAAAAACTCGATGTGAAGTTAGTGATGGTACCAAACATTCTGAGAAATTATTCCATCTGACATGCTGTCATTTTTTGCAAATTTGCAAAAATTCTACATTTTAATGTAGAAATTTTGCAAATTTGTAAAAAAAATTAATGCATACAAGCAAATCTGAATGTGTTTTCCTTATTTTCTCATTAGAGGAATAAGCGCATATATAAATATGCCCATACCACCATCAAGTCCAATAAGCTCTCTGAGCATGTGTCTGTGTTGAACATGTTCTATAATACGCTCAAGTTGGCTTTGTCAGAAGTTTTTGCAGTTAGGGCAAAGAGGTAACCATTTAATTGAAATTGAAGCTTTTGTTTTGTTCCTCCCCAGGCAAAGAATGGGATGTGCCAGTGCCCTTTGACATCCCTTTTGTTGACGACATGGAACTTCACCTCAGGTAGAGAATTTGTGAAATTGTCTATTTCAATCATTCTCTCTATAGTTTGGCTATTATTAATATTATATTTATACATTGCTGAAAAACCAATTCATTTTCTGAAACTAAGGTGCTTGCTTGTGAACTAGAAACACCGGGTTAAACTGGGTTCACTTTAATAATTTAGTAGAATGAAGTTACTTAAATGGACAATATCGTCACAATCAGAGCAGACTTTCAACAGGGCACGGAATTAGTATCCTAGTTTAAGATGAACACATTGACTGAAAATTACTGGCTCATTTATGCAGCAGCAACGGTAATACGACCTTTGTGGGCATTATTTTCAGTCATTGAGTTTATCTAAAACTGACACTCCGATTCCATGCCCTGTTGATTGTGACGATATTGTCCCTTTAACCAATTCTGTGGACTTCCATTTCAGGTATGGCATTCAGAAGACCAGAAGCCAACTATTAGTCAGTATGTCAGTCGGCTTCTGCCCAAAGAATGGAGATTCAGACTGCCTACAGTTCATTAATGTACTGAGTGATTCTGCCATCCCGTTACCCATTTGCAATCCAGACGGGACCTTCACTTGGCCCGACAGTAAGTTGGACACAAACTTCAGAAGTATAGATCTTTTAGAAACATTAGGGATTAGGTTGGCTTAGTGGTACTTTCCTTTTGTGGTACTTTCACGTCTGTGGTACTTTCACGTCTGTGGACCTGGGTTCAAATCCCACGCAGACCTGAGCTGACATGTGGATTGGGTTTTCAGTCCCTACCTCATTACGTGGGTTTTTCCCTAGAATACTTTTCTGTGGTTTTCATCTAAAACTGAACATCCCTTCATCGTCTTCTCTTCACAGGTTTCTTCAGGATTATGAGCAACCGCGCTCTCGGCACTTTTGAGGAATCCGTGGTTTCATTATTAAATTTTCTGTGGTTTTCATCCCACATCCAAAACTGAAGATCCCTTCATCGTCTTCTGTTCACAGGTTTCTTCAGGATTCTGAGCAACAGTTTTGAGGAATCCGTGGTTTCATTATTTAATTTTCTGTGGTTTTCATCCCACATCTAAAACTGAAGATCCCTTCATCGTCTTCTATTCACAGGTTTCTTCAGGATTCTGAGCAACAGCGCTCTCGGCACTTTTGAGGAATCCGTGGTTTCATTATTTAATTTTCTATTTAATGCCTGTGACCACCCCCAAAACCGGTTGTTAACCTGCAGTAAAGACCGCACGACAAACTGTTACTCTGTTTAATAGTTGCCAGTAAATGTTATTTCTTGTATGTTTATTTTATTATTAGTACAAAATTGTATGTTCTGTATTTGTATGCCTACATGTATATCGTTAAAGAGATAAACAGACAAACGAAAACAATATGAGGATGGGATTAATTTCATAAAACTACTCTTCGTGTTTCCCTTCTTAGTTGACATCAAGGAGTATTTCAGCCGAGCCAACCTGAAGAGATTGATCAAAGAGAAGGGGGAGGAGCTACTGGAGACTGGTGCAGAGCTGGCTTTGGACTATGTCCTGGAACAACTTGGCATCCCAAAGGTAAAGATTCTTATAAGACCTTTCCCATTCATCCCATCCCATTCATCCCATCCCACTCCGCAAAAGAATAACCTTCTCTTTGCCATCAACAGTGAAAGCACATACAATGGCCATGACGGGTTGGATCTAAGTATGAAATGAACATCACAGCTTTTTATCAAGATAACTGGGAAAATTTGAAGAAAAAAACCATGCGTGCCAGGGTAAAACTTCACGCCTGCACATATGGATATTATTAAAACAATTGGTTTTGCACGTGATGCATGGTTGTGTATAACCAGGCTTGTAGCCAAAGGGTGAGGTGAAGGAGGAAGTCTCTCCACCCCAATGCACCCCCTTGAGTCCATTTGTTTTGGGGGATTTTTTTCGTCTTTTTTAACAAATATGCAGCCCCACCTAAAAATTTGGACGTTATTTTTTACTCTTAAAAGGGGGTGGGGGTAGCTGTTCTGTGAACTCAATAAAAATATTTTACTGGCAAAAATGTTTGCGGGGGTTACTTTTGTTTTCTAAGAATTGGTCACTGCCCCTCCCTTACAAATTTCTGGTTTAGGAAGATTTGCGGCTAGCACCATGTCAATTGTCTAATGAGTTGTACAAATTGTGTTGTTATACCACAAACCTTCCTGATGTAAATTTTTCGTATTTTTTTAAAGATTTATTTATTAAAATCACAATTCGTGGCCCAAGAGGCCAAATTACATGTGACAGTACATCATAATATTTAAACAAAAATTATATTTAATGCTATGGTCCCACAGAGATTTCGACTCTCTCGATCGTGTTTCGTCAAGATTTTTGATTTTTTACAAAAAATTTTCGAGAAAAGTTGAAATAGTCTAAAGAGTCTAAAAAAATCGAAACTGTCGATATTTGTCGAGATTTGTCGAGATTTGTCGGAAAAAAAAAATCATTAATCGAAAATTATTAAACCTGACCAATATTTTTCGATGAAGTTTCGATCAAATTTATCGAAATTTTGTCGAAATTTTATCGAAACTGTCAAAAATGAAATCGAAATAGTCTTAACAGTCTAAAAGTTCGAAAAACAGTCGAAATAAATCTAAACTGTCTAAATAGTCTAAACAATCGTAACAGTCGAAATAAATCGAAACATTTATCCAATTTTTTTTCTTAAATCGAAAATTAATCCAAAAAAAATCGAAATCAATCTAAACAGTCGAAATTTGTCGAAATGCCAGTCGAAATACATCGAAACAGTCGAAAGTTTTTCAATAATTTTCCAAAAAATAAAAATAAAATTTAGACAAAAATCGATATAGTCGAGCTTAGTCGAAATGATCTAAACAGTCGAAAGTCGTCGAAATAAAATCGAAAATGAATCGAAATTGTCGAGAAAATACAACAAAAAATTTCTCACGGAAAAAAGATATTTTGTCGATATTTATACGAGATTTTGACGAAATTATTAAAAATAACAAAAAAAACAAGAATCGAAATATATTTCGACAGAAAGATCGAAATATTCCTGTGGGACCATAGCATAAACGATTTGTTATTGTCTGTTTTCCTTCAGGAATTTTTAGACGATAAAGAACCGTGTCCAAAACCAACCAGTTTGAGTGACTCACAGCTTATTGGTGCTCTTGAGGAGAAGGGTCTCGTGACCACAGGATCTAGAGTGGAGCGTGAATCGACGCTGTCTGAAGACGAGAGAAGTAAGTAGGAAAATAATCAGAGGGGGAATAATAATAATAATCAAAGTTAGTCGCAGGGTCTGTAACACATGATAAAGACATGCTGGGGCATGGCCACTGGTGATAATAAACTGATCCAATGACAAGGGTCTGTTTTCACCCATGGACACACCCTCGAGGTCTTTATCCTGCATTAGAGCTTTTACTTCAATTTTATTTTCAACATCTTGATTTTATTTTTTTATTTATCAATATTTCAAGAAATCAACCAAAACATATCTTTTTAACATTTCCTTTTAATTCCATTCACTGTTGTTTTGCTGTGTGCATTTTTCTAGCTTGTCCAGCCATTGTCTTTTCATTACCTTCTTCTTTAGCTGTTAAAATATGTATACAAATATGTATTTGTACTATTTCTCTTTTCATGTATTTTTATGTTTTACCCTGTACTTTGAGATTGTCATTGATGTAAGGCGCTCTATAACAATTTATTATTATTATTATTTATGTAAATTTTGCTGAAAAGTAACCACAGTAATTCAATGTATTTGAGACACAAAAAATCTCAACAGTTGTGTATTTACACAAAGCCAACTAGTACATTATGATTCACTCCATTTAATGTGTCCAGAGAAAATGTTTCGTAAGTGAAATTTTGTTAGCTTTCTAATTAACCTTAACCCTAACCTCTTGGGTATTTTTACTAGAAAGTATCCTGAATCCACCAAAATCCACCATTTTTGTCACACACAAAATGCTGGTGTCCTGAATCCATCAGAATCCGCCAGTGTAGATATTGGACATATCCTGAATCCGCCAAAATCCACCACTAAATTTCTGGCAGATTTTGGCGGATTCAGGATACCATGCTCACATGAAAATTTGTATAGTATGTTGCTGCATAGAATCCATCAAAATCTAACACATACAAGTGTTGGCTGTACATGTACAGTACATGTAACTATAATCCATCAAAATACATCAACCAACATGACCAAGCAGTTAAAAACTATTGAAATCCTGAATCCATCAAAGTCCGCCATATGCTCAATGTGGAGATATCCTGAATCCGCCGAAATCCTCCAAAACAGGGGGATGGATTTTGATGGATTCAGGGTGGTTAGGGTTAAGAGAAATAACTATATTATATCATCTTTAAAGTAAACAGTGTGCAACAGTAATTGCTGATGGAATATTCCACACCTTCTAGAAAACTTGGACAAAATCTACATGTGCATATATAGAATAAGATACATGCTTATCAACCTGACAAATAATCAGATATTGACAAAATAGGGAAACCACCAACATGGCTTAGTTGGTAGAGCGCGGGCGCGTCAACCTGGAGGACACGGGTTCAAATCCTGCTCTAGTTGATTTTGCTTTGTTCATTCCAATCCAAACAAATGTATGTACATGTACCTAAGTCAGTGTCCCTTGTGGTTTATTCACTAATGAAGATCGTTGAAGATAATGGCGTTGTATTATGCACGTTTCTTCACTCGCGGAACAATCACCGCCGTTTTAAACGACCATGTTAAACGACCGTGTTACACGGTTTAACAAATCTGATTGGTCAGTAAGGAATTTGACTGAGCTATTGATTTTGGAATTATTGATTGATGTTTTGTCTACTTACAGCTTGTCGGTTCTTCACATTGCCGGCATTCTCGCCCGAGCTGGCCAAGTTGGCGTACTGCTCCCTCAGCGAGAACTGCCTCCGTCTAGACTGCTGTCTTGAGCTGAACCTCCAGAAATTCAAATTCCGCCGCTCGTTCAAAGCCGTCGTAGAAGTGGATGCGTGTGACTTTACTTTCATTGTTGCCTTTCAACACTTGCAGTACAAAAAGTTGTTGTTGAGCTACAACTGGGGTAAGTACTTTTGGCAACACAAAATGATGAAATTATTTTTTGCACTGAGGCGATGAAATGCAATTAATGAGCAAACTGTTAAAGCTGATTCATAAAATGTGTCTCTGTTTACGTTAGACAGTTAGCTCAATGGAAAAGCCAGTGGCAGGATTGGCAAAGTAAAGCAATGGGGGTGGATCCAGGGTGGGTACACGCCATAAAAAGGGGGCACACTGTTGAAAGGAGGGCATGGGCGGATCCAGAATATTTTTTAGGGGGCGGGCTGAGAATCAAAAACAATTATTTTTCAGTACTACAAAAATTACAATGAAATAATCAAAGGGAGAGAAAAACAAAGCACACTGTGGGAATGGGAGTGCGTTCTCCCCTCTCCTCCCCCTCTCTCTCTCTTTTTCTCTCCCTTTTTTTTCATTTTTTTTCCACGATTTTAGGGGGGGGGGCTACAGCCCCCTTAGCCCCTCCCTGGATCCGCCAATGGAGGGGGTGCACACCAACAACCATATGGTAAATTTACATGTATGCTGATAAAAAAAAAGCACAAGCCACCCCTTTGTCCCTCACCCCACTCCCACCCCAACCCCAACATAGATCCGTCTGTCACAGAAGCAGTTTGCTACCATTATACCATGGTCAGTACTTGGATGGAACACCATTCCATGAATTGTTTGCAGTTGTGTGTCTCGTCTGGGGCGTGGCATGGCCCTAATATCATCAGAGCCTGTGTCCCACAAACAGGCGTAATGCTGAAGGGTCAGGTTCAGGAATGTACGTCAAAGATCCTTGATTCTTATCGAGAAAGAAAAGGGGCTTCCCCCAGTGTTTCTACAATGGCAACAAAATGTGCCGAAATTCTTTGTAACCTTTGGAAGAGGCGCTATATGAATGACACTTAATTCATTATTTATAATTCCGCCACCACCCACCCTATCCTCTATTATTGATCTCAGGGCAAAGTGAGCAGCAATTGATTGGTGCTTTTACACTGACTTACTCAATCAACAAACTGGATGCAGAGAAGGTGTTTGAGATTGACTTTGGGGCATCTGTTTGTCCCGACGGTGAGGAATGCATCTTCGACATCGAAGTCATCGAGGACTACAGGGTGCCAATCCCATTCTGCAACTCCAACTTTTCATTCTCTCTGCCAGGTAAACATGTGTGAATTGTGTTTATGTTTTGAGTTAAGTTTTTCGAGTGAATACAAAGTTAGTGGGTGCCGATAGAATCTTATGAATGCATTTTCTCATTAAGGGAAATTCAGTGGTTACTCACGTTACATTTTTGAGGTTTTTGGCCCACTCTTAATGCCATAATATATACATAACAGCAAAAGAAACGTCATTCCCTAAATTTTGATAAGTCTGAGAACGTGTTTAGCTTATGTGTCCTCGGACGTCATGCATGACAAATTTTGAGGTCAACCAAATTTGCCACATTGTGTTCGTGTTACACTCCATACTCATAATATTCTTCATTAAACAAATTATATTAATTATAAAATGAAAATAATAAATATTTTTAGGGGTAATTGACGCACTGCACCATTTGGGTCAACAAACGAGGCACTGGACTGTTGCAGTACAAGTTATATATAGTTAGGTACCGCACTGTTGTGGATCGAGTCACACTTCTGCTTGTGTATATCTGGTCAGAAGTCACACTATTGGAATTAGACTCTGTTGAGACTAGATACTATTCGGAACCGCACTTCTGCTGAGAGAAAGAAATCTCTGGGTTTATATAGGAATCTGGGGCCTAGTTTAGCATTTTAGCCACTTAGAAAGGAGGTCATGTTCAAGGGACAAGGCTTACTGGGGATGCTAAGCTATTGCATGAGGGGAGTAGTAGTTGTAGTGGTGGACTCTGAAAAAAATAGACTAAGTCCAAAGGACAGCTAATAGAAGGTGCTAATATTATCAAAAGCAAAGGGTAAGATTTGTAACATAAGTAAGGAAATTATGGCATTAAGAGGTGGGCCCAGTACCTCAAAAATGTTACGTAACAATGGAATTGCCCTTAATGAGAAATGTAATGAGCTGAAACTTCCAAAGATCAATTGTTTAAATATAAACACTGCAGAATAGATGTTTACCAACCCTCTAAGTAGGGGAACACGTACGACTATTCATAGAATGTCACAGAAAACATTTTGCCCTGAACAGTGTCTTCAATAATGCCACTACTTTTATTTCTTTCTCACAGGGAAGGCCTCTTTGAAGGATTTTATTACTTAGGTTGGTCGGAATGCCGGGCAGCAAGCCATCAACATCTTCCTGGAGTACATCGGCCTGAGGGATAAGATAAATGATGGATCTTGTGACTCGACTGCTCTGGTCACGGGAGATGAAGAGGGTAATAAGAGAGAAGAGGGTAATAAGAGAGGAGAGGGTAATAAGAGAGGAGAGGGGGAACAAGAGAGGAGAGGGGGAACAAGAGAGGAGAGGGGGAACAAGAGAGGAGAGGGGGAACAAGAGAGGAGAGGGGGAACAAGAGAGGAGAGGGGGAACAAGAGAGGAGAGGGGGAACAAGAGAGGAGAGGGGGAACAAGAGAGGAGAGGGGGAACAAGAGAGGAGAGGGGGAACAAGAGAGGAGAGGGGAACAAGAGAGGAGAGGGTCATTTACTCTGGATATTTTTATATTACTTTTAAATTTTGGAACAAAACGCGCTGATCTACGTGTGTAGCATGTGCTGGCACATGTGTTCCCATGTGCATTTACAGCGTTTACTGCTTTGGTCATGGGAGATGAAGAGGGTAATGAGAGAGAAGAGAGTATACTCTCTGCTGAAATTTACTTTGGATCCTTATATATTCATTTTAAACTTTTGAACAAAAATGCATGAGGCATATAATAATAATAATAATAATAATAATAATAATAATAATAATAATAATAATAATAATAATAATAATAATAATAATAATAATAATAATAATAATAATAATAATAATAATAATAATAATAATAATAATAATAATGTGGACTTATATAGCGCACGTATCCACCAAACTGGTGCTCAAGGCACATCACATTATTACCCCTGCTCATCAGGCTCATAAATCATTCCTGAAACCATCTCAGCTCCCTGGGAGTATACAGCTCAATTGCTGCCATTACAGCGCGCATATAGGGCTAATCAAACACAACAACCAACTCTGCCCTCACAGGTACTCATTTACCCCTGGGTGGAGAGAAGCAATTATGGTAAAGTGTCTTGCTCAAAGACACAAGTACCCTGGCATAAAGCATGAGCTGACATGTGTTCCCATGTACCTTTACAGAGTAAGTACATGCATACTTTTATTTTGATGATGTGTGACGCTCAATCCACATTAGCTCAATTTCAGCATTAGTAAGCCAAAAATAATGCCAAAAATAATGCCAAAAAAGCCACAAAAAAACTGTTAATAGATGGAGTTATGTAGAATTTCCTGGGTCTCTGGTTCGAGTCCCACTTACTGTGGCAGAGAATTTTGCTAAACAAATATTTTTGCTAAGCAATATAAAACACTCCCAGCCAAAATGCATACATTTTGTATCAAACTTTGACTGGTAACCAATAAAATTTTGTGTTTAGCAGCTGTGTGAAATTGACCTCTGGTCAGTTTCCAAATATCGATTATTTCGTCGTGTCAATGCAAAAACGTCGTATCTCCGAGTTACGACGTTTTTGCACAAAACCAGTTTGTGTCTGTGCAAAAAGGTCGTATGTAACGAGTTCCCGGATGAATGCACAAAAGCAATGGCTGAGATACGACGTTGCGCATTTTGCACATTTTTTAATGTATGTAAATTTATGCAGATTGACGACGCGCTGTACATACAACCTTATTACATTGTGAACATACGACGTTTTTGCACTGACACGACAATTTGATGATTTCGTATGAATTTTTCATTTTACGTTTTGTTTTCAGTGTGCACCGACGTGACCCTGCCGTCACTCCCCAGTACGTTGACCTGTGACCTTTCACACCGCTGTCTGGGCATCCGATGTTGCGTTGAGCTTGATCTGAAAGTCACGGTGTTATCGATCAATATGTGGTTGATTCTGGACCCATGCGAGTTCACACTGTCTATGGGGTTGGGGAAGTGGTCGCTGACATTCACCATATTTGATTACCACTGGGGTGAGTATAAACAAACGGAACGATTTCATTCAAAATGTTTGAATAGTGAAATTTTAGGGCAGAAATATTGTGTGTTTTGAAGAGCGAATCTTGAGATTTGATTAGCAAATGGTGAATTAAATGGACAATATTGTCACAATCAGCGGTATGGAATCGGAGTACTAGTTTTAGATTATAACTCATAGATTGAAAATAACACCCCACATGATAAGGTCATATTACCGTTGCTGCTGCATAAATGAGCCAGTAATTTTCAGCCACTATGTTCATCTTAAACGAGGACATCGATTCCATGCCCTGTTGAAAGTCTGCTCTGATTGTGACGATACTGTCCCTTTAACCTGAAGTAATATGATTATGTGAGGCATAAAAGTACTAATATTACTTACAAAGATGAAAAATCCAAGTTGCCCGTCAAATCCAAGATGGCGGCGATATAGTACACGTGCAGAGAATTCCAGAATTCCAGTTCTCTTCCTTAAAAAGAGTGGCCGAAAAACTTTCCAAACACTCCTCTTGTAGAGCACAAACAGAGTCTTTAGTTACAGTCAATAATTGTGGGCGTTTTTTTGTGTGTCTATCTCAAATGAAATAGATTTAAAACCACAGTGAGGGGAAATTTGTCGGAACAGTCAAGAAACACACTGCACTCTAGATGAACGTTACTTCGAGTGTACAAAAACACATGAAATCTCGCGCTCTTGCGAGATGTGCTAAAACTGTGCATAGTCAACGGCTGTTGCATGTACCGTTAATTTGGGACAAGTAAAATAAGTCACTACAAAGCTATTCAATACAAGCAAAATCATTTATTCAATGATTATTTATAATGGAGGCATTTTTAAAGCACTCTTATATGACGTATCAGAGTGCTGTACATTATTACCCCCGTTCATTAGGCGCATAAATCATTCCTGAAACCATCTCAGCTCCCTGGGGAGTACAGCTCAATTGCTGCCGTTTCGGCGCATATGGGCTAATCAAACACAACACCCAACTCTGCCCTCACAGGTACCCATTTACTCCTGGATGGAGAGAAGCAATTATGGTAAAGTGTCTTGCTCGAACCCACATTCTGACGACTCAGCCATCAGAACACAAATCCCATGCACTAAACCGCTCGACCATGGCACTTTGAATGATTATATATTTTGTGAATGTTTCTTGGCGACTTAAGATTTGGTTTGGTGTAACACTACAAACATTTTATCTCGGTTGAGATGTGTGGTGAAAACATTTCACAATTATTCTTGACTGAATTCATACTTATTATGGCATATCAAAATTCCACGTATGAAGTATGAGAATAAAGTTCTTATTTAGACGTAAATTCAGTTGGAAAATAATTTTACAAATTCTACTAAAGCATTATCTCCTCAGATATAAAGTCTTTCAAGAAATTGTTGATACCATCATCCACTTAATCAACTTTATGCCACGTAAAGTTCATATAAAAATGATTATTAATTTGTTATTATTTTTTTTTACCATTAGTGTTTAATGGCTTTATTGAGTATTTTATTTCCACCAGGCACTCAAGAAGAAATCAAGATCGGTAAAGCCTTAACCCTCATCTATACCATCGACAAACTGACTGAAGACAAGGTGTTTGTATTAGACCTTGCGCTGTCCCTATGTCTGCCCGATTCTGAATGTGATACGCCCTCTATTGAAATCCTGAAAGGAACCCGCGTACCTATTCCTCTCTGCAACGAGAATGCGACATTCGCTCTACCTGGTATGTCATGAAAGATTTTGGCTCATTTAAATAATTTTAAAATAATATCATCTTTCAATTTTTCTACAGTTTTGAATATTTCCAAAGTTGTGCTGGTAAAGTTGGTTAATTTAATGCAATTTCTATGTATTGTATATGACATAAAACACAATAAAGAGGGCCACTTTCCTACCGTCACGTTAGCAGTTTTTCTTATGGTAAAAGAATTTAAACATTTGAATAGACATGCATGCTTATCCTAAAGAAAATTTGAGTTGATTATTACTGTTATTTTTTTAATTAGCCTAAAATTTCAATCAACAAATGGACGGAAAAGTGAGGTAACTTTTTCCGTCCAATTTTTATGGAAATTTGAGGGTAAAAAAATATTTAAAAAAATTTAAAAATAAAATAAATCAACTCAAATTAGTTCTAGTATAAGCCTGGATGTCCATTCACATGTTGAAACACTTTTTGGTCGGTTTCAGGTACTTAAAAATAAATAACAACCATTGGTAAAACTGCTAACGTGACGGATGCAAAGTGGCCCCTTTATTGTGTTTTATGTCATATACATTCCTGCAGATATCTCATCTGAAAAATATGTTAAATGATAATGATAATAATGAAAAGATTTACTGATTTGATACTTGCTGATGGAGGAAATCATGTTCATTGGTGTACGATGAAAAGATCAGATTTGTATTTTATCCCAAAAAAGGTTTTACTAGAATTCTAGTGTACTATCTTAATATTAATAATAATAATGTGGACTTATATAGCGCACGTATCCACCAAACTGGTGCTCAAGACACATTACATTATTACCTCTGCTCATCAGGCTCATAAATCATTCCTGAAACCATCTCAGCTCCCTGGGGAGTATACAGCTCAATTGCTGCCATTACAGCGCATATAGGGCTAATCAAACACAACAACCAACTCTGCCCTCACAGGTACCCATTTACCTCTGGGTGGAGAGAAGCAATTATGGTAAAGTGTCTTGCTCAAGGACACAAGCACCATGGTCGCGGTTGGGATTCGAACCCACATTCTGACGACTCGGCCATCAGAACACAAATCCGATGCACTAAACCGCTCGACCATGGCACTCCATCTTAGTCCACAGCATAGTACTCCAAGAACAATGGATTTGGCACAAGTATTGTTCCACAGACTGACACGCAAGGTCTCATAAAGAAGCAGTGTAGTCTGGGAGACTTACCCGGCGTGTGAGAGAACTGTATCTTGCGCACACACTTGGGCATTTAGCACAGTCTCTCAATGTTCATGGGGTGCCATGGCCGAGCGGTTAAGTGCATTGGACTCAAGTTTTGATGGCTGTGTCATCAGAATGTGGGTTCGAAACCTGGCGGCGACCGTGGTACTTGTGTCCTTGAGCAAGACACTTCACTGTAATTGCTTCTCTTCACCCAGGTGTATCAATGGGTACCTGTGAGGATAGAGATGGTTATTGTGTTTGATTAGCCCTGTAGCGCCAAAAGGTTGCACATTGGCTGTATACTCCTGGGAGCTGAGAAAGATTATAGGAATGATATTGGCCCAGTGACCAGGGGTAATAATGTAAAGCGCATTGGGACATTATGTGAAATGCGCTATATAAGAATGGAACATTATTATTATTAGGTAAAACTTGTAGCTTTGCATGGTGAGGATGATAAGTAAGACTAATTGCGGCGACACCATGTGGAATCTCAATTGAGTAGTAATTAGTTCTGAAAAGAACTGGGGGTACAACTCGACGTTTCGTCCCTGTTATTATGAAACAAATGTGATTTACTCCTCAGGGGATGGGACTGTCTCAGACTTCTTACAGATGGTTGGTGAGAATGCTGCCGAGTCTGCTGTGGGAGCTATTCTTAACTTTCTAGGACTCTCGGTAAGTCATTATCAGATGTCTACAGAATGTATAATTGATCACTCCATGAACTTTTTGTTTGAAAACCATAGGTCTCCAAAGATTTGTTAGTGTCATGATATATTGTTACACCCTTATTGTCACCCATGTGTTCAAGAATGATGTCAATAATATCATCACATGCTCAGTAAGAGGACGTAACAAGGGTTGAAATTAACTTGAATTGTATGGTAGCTCACAGGACTAGTTATGTACAAATGTTACTAGTCTTTCTCATTATTTAGTAGTCCTGATAAAAGGTGAAAATGTGGAGTCCGTATTTTGTACTTGCATACAAGTATAGTTTAATGTTTTATTTTTATTTTTTTCACTATCCCATCAGACTACCCAAACCCCAGCAGCTAGTAGTCCCGCTGCTAAAACCACTAGCCTCGGGCTAGCAGACTAGTGTTAATTTTGACCCCTGCATAAGCACACACGTATGGTGTTACATCTTACAACCTTTTTTCCGGACACACTTCGATATTTAGTCACAATATTAAACTTGGCAGTAGAATAGCACTTGACTTTACGATCACTTGACCTTACGATCACTTGACTTTACGATCAGCTTAGTCTTG
Source organism: Zoroaster sp. YZ-2022 (assembly GCA_029582265.1). NCBI lineage: Eukaryota > Metazoa > Echinodermata > Asteroidea > Forcipulatida > Zoroasteridae > Zoroaster > Zoroaster sp. YZ-2022. The sequence continues at coordinate 3,426,939 of CM055829.1, forward strand.
AGCCCTGACATTTTGTGAATGTGTTCATATCGCACTGTACCCGTACACTGATGTGCAGTGCGAATAGATTTCTCATTTTAAAAAAAGGGTCTTGGTGTAAGACGTTATCAAGTTTTTTTTTCAGAATTGCCAAGGGTGTGCTAAGGCCCCACAAAAAAGTCTCTTCTGGTCAAAGGTCGGCTTCAAAATCAGTACGGTGACGTGATTTTTTATACTTTTGGAATCTTTTTTCTTCTTTGTCAAGCAGGGAAGGACGTGATACATATATACGCAGTTATTGGAACCAGACCAAATTTCCCATACACAAAGTATGGTGCCTAAGAGAGGCCTCACAAATTTGGCAAACGTTCATACGCCTATGAGAAAAAGTCGTTTGAAACACAGCACGGCAGAATTCCAATCGATCCAGCAATTTTGGACATCATTTAAAAAATAAATAAATAAAAATGCTGATGCATGGGTCTGAGATGACGCACGCAGTCTGAGCAAAAAATACAGACAACCAAACACTGCCACACAAAATACCAAATGGGTTTTCTTAGGGATGTTGCCAAGTGTTGGCTCAATTCAAACTGTAGTATTCTAAGCTTGAAGATGATCCTGCAATCAACAAATTGTGTGGACTTTCCTAACAGACAAATTCCCTCTCTCTTTTATTTTCATATACAGAAATACATCAGTCAGGCTCCGTGTGTCCGTCCGCAAGTTACACAGAATGGTTGGCAACGAAGTAAGTTAACATGATGTATCTCTTTCTCAAGTGGTAAAAGTTTGTTAGAAGTCCAGGGTAAATACTCGACTCGGGTTCAGTATTTCTTCTTCTTTGAAACCTTGTCTGTAATGAAAATAAATTTTCAATGCTCATTCGGGACATCTTTGTTAAGTGTTCCTATTGACTAATCTGCCGACCACTGTTTTTCGCCATAACTGCAGTGGTACCACATTGCACACATGTGTCAAACACATCCTTAATATGCTGTACGCTGGCTGCATGGTCACTTGATTCAGAATATTGGTACCATTGTAGTTGTGGCAGTGCTCAGTAATTGATTCCAGGATCATCTTCATTGGAGTGCCATGGTCGAGCGGTTTAGTGCATCGGATTTGTGTTCTGATGGCTGAGTCGTCAGAATGTGGGTTCGAATCCTGACCGCGACGACACTTTACCATAATTGCTTCTCTCCACCCAGGGATAAATGGGTACCTGTGAGGGCAGAGTTGGTTGTTGTGTTTGATTAGCCCATATGTGCTGAAAAGGCAGCAATAGAGGAATGATTTATGAGCCTGATGAGCAGTGGTAATAATGTACAGCGCTGTGATACCTTGTGTAAGAGCGCTTTAAAAATGCCTCCATTATGATAGTAAAATGATTGGTGGATAAGTCTAAATGTAGTTATCAAACAATGTTTCCATGTATTTGTGATTGCCCTCGGAATATGTGTTCATACATATACAATTTGTTTTGTTTCTGGGCCTCCCTTTTTACAGCAGCATACCAATCTGTGCCTCCTGCACCCCCTTTACAACAACTCTTGATCAATCCCTACCTAAAATGTAGATACTCTAAGTACAACCAAGGCCACAGATATGTCTTGCCTAACATTTCATTCATGTAATTCCCTTCTTCAGTTTGTCCTAGAGATGTCCGACTTCCACATCTGCCCAAAAACCTAATATGCACTCTGCCGGAGAAGTGTCTCGGGTTTGAGTGCTGCCTTGAGCTTCCGATTCCAGGGATTACGCCCATCAGTACCCAGTTCTCCTTTGTCTTTGATCCATGTGACTACCAACTGTCGATGAGTTTGGGCAGCTGGAGCAAAGATCTAAGTATCTTCTCGTATCAGTGGGGTCAACTCGAGGAGGTCACTATTGGCAAGCCTTTTACCTTAAGGTATTTCAGGGGAAATACTGGCTTTTATAGACCGTTTGCACTCTGGGTCAAAAGGTCAAGCTTTAATACCCCAGGCACAAACAGCGTTGTACATAGTATTTTGTGGGCGTATCATGATCCTTCACTATGAATAACTTTACCCTGAAAATCTGTTTTACCGTGAAATAAATAGTTCACGGCAATTTCATGATGACGTACAACACCGTGAAAACGCCATGAAATACTATTGGGATTCCTTCGCCATGAAAATGCCATGAACTTTTTGTGGCAGTTTTGGGGCAGCTCATTAATTCTCGAGAGCGCTGTGAATTTGCCGTGAAATCACCGAGAACATTATTGCCAATATCTGAGAGGAAGAGACACCGTGAAATTGCTGTGAAATTACAGTGAACTGTTATTTCACGGCAAAACGGATTTTCAGGGTGAAGTTGTTCATAATGCAACATACTAGCAGTACTAGACATGCATGTTTTTTGACAGGAAATTATCTTTGCTGGTTAAATTGCATACATTTATAATCGATGTTTACGTGCGACGCTACGAACTGAAATGCGTATGGATGCTCGTTGACAGGATTTGCTTGTCCGACATCATGGCCTGACCTGTGGACCCTGTGAACAAGCAGTCTTAAAGATATACTATATAATGCCACAATGAAAAACACTACGAGGCCCACAAAAAGTATTCACTGCAAAACTCCTCAGGGAGATGAGATGGATAACTGGCCTGATGATAGGAGTATATAATAATTATGTATGTGCCATCAGTGTTGGAGCGAAGGCCGGGGCCCTCAAGGCCAAGGCCAAGGCCAAAGACGATTATTATTATAAAACAAGTCACATCTTTACAAATCGCTGGGATACATGTAACAACAAAGAAACTAATATTTATTTGCCATCCACAGTCTACACACTTTGGTATAGTAGTAACAATGGGAAAATGGCAAATAAACATCTATTCGGCTAAAGAAAACAATATCAAACTTGAAAATTTTACTTTGTCAAAATTTGACAAAGTAAAATTTTAGTTTCTTTGTTGTTACATGTACATGTATACCAGCGATTTGTAAAGATGTGACTTGTTTTATAATAATAATAATCGTGGCCTTGGCCTTAGCCTTGAGGGTCCCGTTGAGGGTCCCGGCCTTGGCCTTGAGGGTCCCAGCCTTGGCCTTGAGGGTCCCGGCCTTGGCCTTGAGGGTCCCGGCCTTGGCCTTGAGGGTCCCGGCCTTCACTCCAACACTGTGCCATGGTGTCAAACTTGGCAGATACTGGCGCATTTGTCAGCTTTATCACACATGCAAGCCCAATACTAGAAACTAAAGGTTTTTTTTCCTTACAGTATGTCCATTGACAAGTTAGATCAGGAGGAATCCTTCCAAATCAACTTGGATATGACCTTCTGCCTAGACGGTGACTGCACCGTCACCCCCGTCCTCAATGATGCTCTCATTCCAATTCCTTTCTGCAATCTCAATGCCTCCTTTGAGCTTCCAGGCGATGGGAGCTTTGCGGCACTTGCCCGGGATCTCGGTGGGAATGTTGGCGAGTTGGCTATCCAGGCTGGCCTACGAAAACTTGGAATTCAGGTTGGTATCGTCAGTGGTCAACCCCCTCTACACTAAAAAAAACTTTTAAAAAAAGTTTTAAAAAACAAGACAAGACAAGACAAGACAAGACAAGACAAGACACGATACGATACGATACGATAGAACAAAGAATACAAGACTTGCCCAGGATCTTGGTAGGAACTGTCATGGTCCAGTGCATCGGACTCTGTTCTGGTGTTGTCAGAATGGGGGTTCGAATCCCGGCCTAGCCGGTCACAGTGCTTGTGTGCTCGAGCAAGACAAATAATCATAATTGCTTCATCCTTCAGATGGGACTGCAAAAAGCTGTATTTTTAAGAGCTACTCAGAATGAATAGATATTACACTTGAATGTTTATGGCGTAGAATCAGTGGTAGGGGTGCCCACAATAGACCTATTCCAGCCTGTCAATCAAGGGTTATACCTTTCCATGGTGACTGTTGCTATCTCAGTCAAGAACTTTGCAGTGTTCATGGTGGCATGAATAAAAGTTCTCAGCGTTACTAAGGATTGGCAGGGTATAGGACCAAGTGCAGATAGATGTATTAGAAAATGTAGAGATCATTAAGAAAAAAATAATTGTTAATTTTATGATCATTTTTTTAATTAAAGAAGACTTAAAGGTTAGCATGGTGGAAAGTGATAATAGAGTAGGTTTGCGGTAGCACCCTGTAATAATCTCTCTTGAGTTATAATAATGGAGGCATTTTAAAGCGCTCTTACACGAGGTATCACAGCACTGTACATTATTACCCCTGCTCATCAGGCTCATAAATCATTCCTGAAACCATCTCAGCTCCCTGGGGAGTATACAGCTCAATTGCTGCCATTTCGGCGCATATAGGGCTAATCAAACACAACAACCAACTCTGCCCACACAGGTACCCATTTACTCCTGGGTGGAGAGAAGCAATTATGGTAAAGTGTCTTGCTCGAGGAGCACCACGGTCGCGGTCGGGATTCAGAACACAAATCCGCTTTACTAAACCGCTCGGCCATGGCACTCCATGAGTTGAGTTGTATGTAATATTTTTATACAGGTTAACCCCCTCCCCCCAAAAAATTAAAAGCAAAGTTTTAAAAAGAGAGAGAGAAACAAGAATAAAAAAGGGGAAATGCTCCTTTTTTGTATAATTTAAAGACTGCAGGATTATCTGCAATTATATTGCCAGAGTTGTATATCTTATATCGTAATTGTTGATTATAAAAATAATTAAAAATTCATTCATTTTAATGCTTGGTGCAATCATTAAATTTTTTTAATTTTTTTTGTCATTTCTTCAGCAATATGTTAGCAACCAGCAGTGTGACTTGGAGATACTTGCCCCGTCTGAGAACAGTAAGTTCCTCAACCTTGCCATCAATTTGATGGAAAGTTGTTGTAAATGTCATATTCTCTTCTCTTTGTCATTTCAAATCTCTCAAGTGATGTAGTGTTGGTTCTGAGAAGAACCGGTGTTGAGATAACTTAACATTTCAATCAGTGTATGCCTCCTGTTACGAAAGTTAAGAGCATTTTTTTTTTTTCATTAGAATGTCCACTCATGAAGGTACCAGCTCCCACCAGCGTACTGACCTGTACCGTGGATGACCGATGCCTCGGCATCCAATGCTGTGCCTCTCTTGACCTGGTCTTCACCCAATTGTCCACCACTGCTTGGGCCATGCTTGACCCTTGTGAATTCCAACTGTCCGTTGGTTTGGGGACATGGTCAAAGAAGGTGACCCTCTTTGAATTTGACTGGGGTGTGGAGAGAACGATTGACATAGGTGATGCGGTACACATAGTGTAAGTAAACAGACACAAAAAATATCTGAGAATTGTTGCTGTTTTTGTTATAAAGAGACAGTATCATCACGATCAGAGCAGACTTTCAACAGGGCATGGAATCAGTGTCCAAGTTTAAGATGAACACAGTGACTGAACATTACTGGCTTATTTATGCAGCAACAACGGTAATATGACCTTGTCATGTGGGGAACCGTATTTTTTTCAGCCACTGAGTTAATCTAAAACTAGCACTCCGATTCCTTGCCCTGTTGATCGTGATGATATTGTCCATTAAAGAAAATTGTGAAAACTGACATTTTATCTATAACAGATCCGATAACTGATTTGTAGTTAAGGGGTTTTCTGCATCTTGTCGAATATATGCGACAAGTATTCATTCACCACACATGAAGCACGTGTCGTATATGTATATACAGGAATTAAAATACATTCGCAACACATTCGCAACATATTGGCGTGCTTATGCATTGTGTATGCCAGCAATTGGAAAAATACACTTCGGTATAAAATAGCGTGTTTTTTTTCTTCATCTGATTGGTTTATTTCAGATTTTTGTCTTAATTTTGCGAGATTTATTGTTAAATTTATACAGGTTCAACGTGGACAAACTGACGGAGCAGAAAGAATTCCTGATTGATCTGTCATTGACCATATGCATAGACGGCACCTGCCGACCAATCAACCTGCTACAGGAAGCCCATGTACCCATCCCAATCTGCAACCCTAATGCTACCTTCACCCTACCGGGCGATGGAACCATCGCTGGGTACCTGGCTGATTTGACGGGTGAAATAACTGATGCAGGGGTAGACTTGGTACTAGACTATCTGGGACTGAAGGTAAATACATCGACCATGAGCTTCTCATCAATCATGGGGATTAATGTTAACCTTACTATCCCAATGTGGATATACTTTGATCCCGATTGAAACCATGTTTCGGAGTGTCGTGGCCGAGCGGTCTAGCGCACCGAACTCAAGTTCTGGTGTTGCCAGCAGCAGGGTGTGGGTTCGAGCCCCGGTCATGACACTTGTTTCCTTGAGCAAGGTACTTAACCATAATTGCTTCGTCCTTCGGATGGGACGTAAAGCCGTAGGTCCCGTGTGTTGTGTAATGCACGTAAAAAAAAGAATGCGCCTTGAGCACCACTTAGTTGGTGGATACGTGCGCTATACAAGTCCACACATTATTATTATTATTATCATTATTATGTTCTCCCATTGAGGATACCAATAGACTCTGATCGAGAAACCTTTAGGTGACAAGGACACCTTCTGCATTTATAACTCACAAAAATAACCCAAAGGGTCTGTTTGTTTCACACATATCCGGATCTTGATCACCAGACAGTCCATACGGTTTAGACAGTTTACTGATCCGGATCCTGTATTTGCCGATCCTGCTCGCGTGATCGTGAGATCACACGACCATGATCCGCGATCTTGAGTGAAACAAACAAACACACCCATAGACTACTGCGCAAATATACATGCGCATTGTATCTCTAGTCTGTCTAGCTAGCGATCACCGTGCACATTTCCCCACACGTTAAGTGTAAAGTTTAAAATTTAACAATCTAATTAGTTATGAAATAGAACACATAAATAGAAGAAAAGCATTACTAAATGTTGTTCAGTGTGGTATTAACATTGATAGACAGTATTTTAGGATGTAAGGGAAGTTTGGCAGTTTTAGACCATTAGCTAGACCAGCATACATTACACAAATCGCCTTGCCTGTACGCATATGTGTTGTTTTCAGTTTAATAATGCTATTACATAGATCGTTTGACTACAAACTACATAATTATATGAAACAGAAGCATTCATTTGTAAAATAGTCTATGCATGTTGTTGTCTATTTATGTGACACTTGAGTTAACATGTTTATCAAGCAGCGGAGCCAAAAGCACATGTCTAGATTCTCATGAGGGATTTTACTTCCTTCTTTCAACCTTAGCTTGTGGATTCCTTCTGAGGAATTCTACCTGGCTTTCTATCTGGCATTAATAATAATCATCCATAAAATATTATTAATTATAATAATAATAATAATGGAGGCATTTTGAAAGCGCTCTTACACGATCGAGGTATCACAGCGCTGTACATTATTACCCCTGCTCATCAGGCTCATAAATCATTCCTGAAACCATCTCAGCTCCGTGGGGAATATACAGCTCAATTGCTGCCATTTCAGCGCATATGGGCTAGTCAAACACAACAACCAACTCTGCCCTCACACGTACCCATTTACTCCTGGGTGAAGAGAAGCAATTATGGTAAAGTGTCTTGCTCAAGGACACAAGCACCATATTAATATTTCTTTAATTTTGTTTGCCATAATTTTTAGAATTTCTTGTCAATGGATGCCTGTAGCCTACCTCCAGCAAGTGATGATAGAAGTAAGTTATGCAATTTTTCATTTTCAAAGAATATTTTTTATATAAACACTTTCACAGATTAAAAGCCAGTATACCTTTATTGGTAAAATGTCTGTAAATGTATCCATAGAGATATGTATAAAAAATGTCTGTAAATGTATCCATAGAGATATGTATAAAAAATGTCTGTAAATGTATCCATAGAGATATGTATACAAAAATGTCTGTATAATGTATCCATAGAGATATGTATACAAAAATGTCTGTAAATGTATAAAAAATGTCTGTAAATGTATCCATAGAGATATGTATAAAAAATGTCTGTAAATGTATCCATAGAGATATGTATACAGTAATGTCTGTAAATGTATCCATAGAGATATGTATACAATAATGTCTGTAAATGTATCCATAGAGATATGTATACAATAATGTCTGTAAATGTATCCATAGAGATATGTATACAATAATGTCTGTAAATGTATCCATAGAGATATGTATAAAAAATGTCTGTAAATGTATCCATAGAGATATGTATACAATAATGTCTGTAAATGTATCCATAGAGATATGTATACAATAATGTCTGTAAATGTATCCATAGAGATATGTATAAAAAATGTCTGTAAATGTATCCATAGAGATATGTATACAATAATGTCTGTAAATGTATCCATAGAGATATGTATACAAAAATGTCTGTAAATGTATCCATAGAGATATGTATACAAAATGTCTGTAAATGTATCCATAGAGATATGTATACAAAAATGTCTGTAAATGTATCCATAGAGATATGTATACAAAATGTCTGTAAATGTATCCATAGAGATGTGTATACAAAAATGTCTGTAAATGTATCCATAGAGATGTGTATACAAAAATGTCTGTAAATGTATCCATAGAGATATGTATACAAACATGTCTGTAAATGTATCCATAGAGATATGTATAAAAAATGTCTGTAAATGTATCCATAGAGATATGTATATAAAAATGTCTGTAAATGTATCCATAGAGATATGTATACAATAATGTCTGTAAATGTATCCATAGAGATATGTATACAAAAATGTCTGTAAATGTATCCATAGAGATATGTATACAATAATGTCTGTAAATGTATCCATAGAGATACATGTAGCTACATTTGTTCGTAGCGACACGGCCTGGTCAGCCATAGCACAATCCACAGAGGATGCAGAGGTAGAATGGATTACAACCAAAGTTCAAGACACTAACATCGTAAACGTCTATAAGCCGCCTCAGATCAGGGTAGTTCCTACATCACTGCCAGACGTCCCAGCCCCTGCCGTGTATGCCGGTGACTTTAATAGCCATCATACAGACTGGGCATACAGCAGCTCCAACGCTGACGGCATCTTCTTGGCAGAATGGGCTTCGACCATCGATGCAACACTCCTATACCAGGCCTCGATCTTTACCGCGGCCAATGGCCGCATGCCCTTCCAACTTGGCCGCAATGCCCCCTCAAAAAGTACACATGTCGCGGCCAACTTGGCCAGCGTGCCCTTTTGTATTTACCTCTATATCCCATCATGACAATCATACATCACGGACATGTGTAGATGATCCGTGCATACAAACACCATTCAACAAACGGCGGTGAAAATAATACACGTCGTTTGTTCGTACATCACGCGTCGTAGCTTGCATGCTAGCTAGCTCCCATGTCGATGTCAGATCAGACTCACACCGTACCCCGGCTAGCCGGCCCTTCTCGATCTCACAGCCGCGGCCCCACACACACGGCGCGGCGTTGCTGTGATTGTACAAGCGGCTCTAATCTCGTCCCCATGCGCTGAACAGCCGGCTGTATGTGTACAAGGTACCAGTGTCGTGATTGTAAAATCACCACAAACGGGTCGGATACCAGCGCACGTTTTAGATACAGCCAGCCGCACGTGGTGTAGTCTTGCATACATGAATGCACGGTAAACAGCGCAGTGATCGTATATTCAGCACAAATGAGTCGGATACCAGCACTTATTTTTATGAATGAAAAAGTTCTGACCATTCACATGCAACGTTTTTACACGCCATCTCAAAAAACTTCGCTCAAAAGTAAGATGCCTTCACACGATCGTGTAAAAAAGCGCAAAAACAATGCTTTTTTCAAGGAAGGCTCAAAATGCCAAAAGCTTGAAAGGTAGGAATCAAATATTTATAAATTAACCAAAGTCAGACTTTTACATTTAGGATTGATTGTAGGTGGCCTAACAAATAATTAAAAGTAAACATTTTAAAGGGACTTTACATTTTATTTAAATCAAAGGATTCACACATTATTGTTATATTTTAAAAAGGATTACATTTATTGTAAATTTTTATAAATCCAGAATTTTAAAGAGATACAAATATTTATTTTAAGCGAACGTTAGATCTGTTGAAATCATGCGACACTTTAAAGGGCTCGAACATGATTGCGTTAGCATGTTTTAAGTTTTTTTATAATAATATTTCTTTTAGATCCATATTTAAAAAAAATAAAGAGACTCAATAGAAAGTAGACGTGTATACACTGGCTGTAAATAAATGTAAATTAAAGGTTTGAAATGATTGGCCTTGGTGCCCCCTTGAGTTGGCCTTGGTGCCCTGTGGAATTTTGATGAGGGCAAGGCCAAAGTGGCCTGCCCCTTTTTTGCCCAAGATCGAGGCCTGCTATACGACCCAAAGGAACCATGCACCTTCTACTCTGCGCGCTGGAACAGCACCACCAACCCGGACCTGGCCTTCGCAAAATGCCGTAACAATGAACCACTTCCTGTAAGACACACCCTGGACAGGTTCCCCCGGTCACATCATCGACCATCCCTCATAACCATTCCATCTCTAGTCCAGCCCGTGGAAGGGAAAGATGCCAAGAGATGGAACTTCCGGAAAGCAAACTGGGCAGGATTCACGCAACAAGTGAACAAGGCAGCTGCTGGCCTCCCACCCCCGTATTCCACCAACTTGAACAACGCCTATGACTCGTACTGTAAGATACTGCTGGCTGCCGCCAAGAAGAACATCCCCCGTGGCGTACGTAAAGCCTACATTCCCTGCTGGGATGACGAATGTGATAACCTACTTCGCACTCACACAGAAGCACAAACCAGCGAAGACAGGGACAAAGCAGTGAACGACCTATTCTGCAGGCTAAACGAGAAACGCAGGCAAAGATGGGCTGAGACAGTCGAATCAATTGACTTCACACACTCCAGCCGCCGAGCGTGGCAGATCATGAACAAGCTGACCGGCCGGTCAACAACTCCAGAACAGTGCCCCATCACCGCAAACTCCATCGCGTCACTACTGCTGAACAACGGCCGCTTCCCCAATGCAGACAAGGACTTCACCAGAACAACAAAGGCAAGAGTCCATGAGCTGCACAGGGCCCCAGGATGCGATTCCAACCTCTCCTACGATTTCTCAACACACGAAATCGAGCTGGCCATCCGACGGCTTAAGGCACCGGGCATTGATGGCATCCACCCGGAGTACATAAAACATCAAGGAAAAAAGGCGAATGAATGGCTGTACTCCTTCCTTTCCACCTGTCTCCGCTGCCTGAAGCTACCAAAGATGTGGCGCCGCGCCAAGGTGATTGCCCTGCCGAAGCCTAATAAGCCTAGGGATGACCCCAAGGGATACCGGCCTATCTCTCTGTTGTGTGTTCCATACAAGCTCCTGGAACGTATCCTCCATGCACGTCTTAACCCAGTGATCGACCCCCAGCTGCCCAAAGAACAGGCTGGCTTTCGAAGCGGTAGGTCAACGGCGGACCAAGTGACCCTCCTATGCCAGGACATAGAGGACAGCTTCCAGGCAGGTGAGAAGGCGGGCACCGTCCTCCTGGATCTCACAGCTGCATATGACACTGTGTGGCTGCGTGGACTACATATGAAGCTTCTGGAAACCATCCCAGACAAGCACATGGTGAGCTTCATAATAGAGATGCTGAGCAACCGCAGCTTTCGGCTACACACCAGCAATGGCCAAAGCAGCAGGCAGAGAAAACTCAAGAACGGTGTCCCCCAGGGCTCACTGCTGGCACCAATGTTGTTCAACATCTACATCCATGACCTGCCCGCAACCCAATCAAGGAAGTACGGCTATGCAGACGATCTGGCCATCCTACTCAGCAAGCCATCCTGGGAGGCAGTGGAAGAGGGCCTCTCTGAAGACATGAACATCCTGTCTTCATACCTTAAGAACTGGCGCCTCAAGCTCAGCGTGAGTAAGACAACATCATCAGTGTTCCACCTCAACGACAGGGAGGCGACCCGTGAGATGAATGTCATGGTGGATAACGCCCGGCTACAGTTCCAGCCTGTTCCTACGTACCTTGGTGTGAAGCTTGACAGAACGCTGATATTCAAACAACATCTGGAAGGCGCCAAGGCAAAGACAACCGTCCGCGCAGCACTGATACGCCGCCTAACCGGTACCACATGGGGAGCCAAGACGAATACACTGCAAATCTCGACTAAGGCTCTGGTGTTCTCCACCGCAGAGTACTGCGCCCCGGTTTGGTGCTGTAGCCCCCACGTCAAGAAGCTGGATGTTGCCCTCAACAGCGCCCTGCGGATTGTCTCTGGATGCCTACGAGCCACTCCGGTAAACCAATTGCCCGTCCTCGCTGGCATCGCCCCGGCTCAAATCAGACGAGATGCAGCCACGCTGGCCCTCGCTCGAAAGGCACAGACTAGCGAATCCCATCTCCTCCACAGGATCGTCACAGAAACACCACGACGCCAGCACCTGAAGTCCCGATGCCCCTTTGCCACATACGCACAGGAGCTGCTCCATACAACACCAGCTGATGCTTCCAAGGCCGCCTGGATCAAGACGAGATGGAGGGACCAGTGGAAGTCAGCAGAACCATCTAGGCTGCACATATTCATCAATGACCCCATGGACGTCCCTGGCCAGGACTTGCACCGAAAGCAGTGGACAACACTCAACCGCTTGAGGACAGGGGTGGGACGATACGGTGTAGCAATGAAGAAGTGGGGTCTAACGGACAGTGCCTGTTGCGAGTGTGGGGACCCAACACAGACTGTAGAACACATAATCACTAGCTGCCCCAAACATCGTCCTCCGAATGGAGAACACGGTTTGATCGACCTCGACGATGACACGTTGGCCTGGCTCGCCTCAACGGAGCTGCAGGTCTAAAGACATACGCCAGAAGAAGAGAAGAAGCCATCAGAACACAAATCCGATGCACTAAACCGCTCGACCATGCGTCGTGCATTGAGTCCTATAAACCAATTCATATCTTTACAAGTCACAGGTAATTTGTGTCTATAGTCAAATCAAGTGACAAGTCATTTCTTTGCAAGTCAAGTCACAAGTCATTATTTTTTTGTTCGTGAAAGTTGGTACCAAGTCATAATTTTAACCAGCAAATAAAGTCTGTCACCTTGCTGTTTTGATCTTCACTGTCATGTTGTTGAAAGTACAAAATGTAATCAAAGTGCATCCTCAGCCCCTCTTTGCAATAATGACCCAAAAAAACCAGTTTGAAACATTTTGGTAGCAATTTTTGCAGAAATCTTTTTAATAAATAAACTGTCACAAATCGTAAATCCAAACAAATGTAACTTGTCAGATTCAAGTCAAGCCACTGACTAGAGTCAGCAACTCTGGTATCATGCAGTTTATGCGCATAGTTTATGACAGCACACGTGACTAGTCAACCAATCTGATAGGTTGATTAGGGAATTTGATTGACAGCTGTCAATTGGCCAGTTTGGACCATTGCAAGTTTCAAATTTCTAACATTCTTTTTTCTATCCCTCCGCAGTCAAATCCGTCCTAGGAAATGGTAAATTAGTGACTGCCTCTTCCAATGGTTTCTACATTGATGACACACCAGCAGATCTAGATGTGTTCTTCTATGTAGATGTCAACCTCAATGATTACGAACCAGTGTCCTTTCAATCATCAAATACAACTATCAAAGTGTTGTGGAGTTTCATTGACATACAGAGCATGGTCAAGGTACAGCCACACCAGGGACGGATCCAGGCTCTCAAAATGGGGGAGGCACACTGTAAAAATGGGGGGGGGGGGGTTCACTGCCAAAAAGAGGAGGGCACACAAAAAATGTATGGTAAATTTACATGCACTGTGATAATACCCCCCCCCCCTCCCGATCCACCAGTGAGCCAACCGTTTAATTTTCAATTGGAGTCGTAATGCTTCTCCATTTATATATGTTATACAGGGTTTAATTTATTTGATATTTATTTTTATATAAATACAATTTTTGTAATTTTGTTATTAGGGAATACAGGTTTATTGAGCGGTCTTTATGGCAGGATAATGACTGGTTTTCGGCATAGCCACGTCCAAAACCAGTCAAGCTTTCATTGCCGTTCATATATGCACATGTCAATGTCATATTCAAAATATATAAATATTATTTCTGTCTATTGAAAAAAATCCAAACACTTACAAAGCGCACGAGTGAGAGTATACTTCCTCATCTGATTGGTTGAATTCTTCCAGTTAAATGTAACAGCTGGGGCACGACGCACATATGCACTGCTCAGATTTTGATAAGACCCTGTCTTTACCAGATGTTAATGCACCCCAAAGTCACCACGTTTCATCCAATCAGATTGTGTATTAAAAATGTCTTAGGTATTTATGAGTAACCATTCATCAAGACTGTTTAGACAATCTGATTGGACAAAACGTAATCACGTGGGGGTGTATTAACGAATGGTATAGACTGATTATCAAAATCAGAAAAGCGAGTATGTGGCAGCTGTTCACCAGCTGTTTTGTGCAACGTGGATTTCAGCCAATCAGAGTGATGAAGATTGGCATCACACACCTGACTCATTTACTTTTATCACACTGAATATTGGTTGATGTAACATGCAGACCAAATGCATGGATTTAAACATTTCTATATTTTGATTTTTTTAATCAAAAATTACTAAAAATATTTACAATGAAATGGAGAGGGGAATATAATTATTAGTGGGAAGTTTGACACTTGGTCTTCACCACAGGATAAAGAACTGTGGTGTCATGACCACAGGTGATAATATTATGCTTGGTTTGATGATAATAACTAATGGTCACACCCTCTCAGACTGCACAATGAAATGTTAATCCATCATTATTCACAAAACTTCCAATGTTGTCATTCAGGAGCATCACTGGGCCATCGGAACCTCCAGGGGTGCCACAGACTTGCAAGACTTTGTCAACGTTGGATTGGATCAGACAGCCACAAACAACAATCTAAATGGACAACTGCACCACAATACCACGTATTATGTGACACTGAAGTGTGTCAATGGGGCTGGCTTGGAGACACTTGTAGAATGTGATGGTATGTGCATAGGGTAGACAGACAGACAGGCAGACATACTGACTGACTGACTGACTGACAAACAATCTAAATGGACTACTGCACCACAATACCACGTATTATGTGACACTGAAGTGTGTCAATGGGGCTGGCTTGGAGACACTTGTAGAATGTGATGGTATGTACATAGGGTAGACAGACAGACATACTGACTGACTGACTGACTGACAAACAATCTAAATGGACTACTGCACCACAATACCACGTATTATGTGACACTGAAGTGTGTCAATGGGGCTGGCTTGGAGACACATGTAGAATGTGATGGTATGTACATAGGACAGACAGACAGACAGGCAGACATACTGACTGACTGACAAATAACAATTTAAATGGACTACTGCACCACAATACCACGTATTATGTGACACTGAAGTGTGTTAATGGGGTTGGCTTGGAGACACTTGTAGAATGTGATGGTATGTACATAGGGTAGACAGACAGACAACTGATGGGGGCAGAATCGCTGTGGTAAAAAGTTGGTTGCCTGGATTCAATATTTAGTATTCTTGCAGAAATTTCACTTTTTTAGTGACTCAGACTCAGACTCAACTTTTGTAACTTGTTATTACTCAGACTCAGACTCAATCTTCATGACTCGAGTCCAGGACTCAATGTTTGAGGGGCTCAGACTCGATGTTTGAGGACACAAATGCAAGTCTTGTAAGAACCTCCTTGCATCATGGGTCTTGGCACCAGTGTTGAACATGATCCACTTTGTACAAGTAGGTACACATGTAGCCGGAACGGTCAAACGCATGAACAGATCAAATGCGTTTTACCTCCCGATCATATGTCTATAACATTTCTGTTTTCATTTTGTAGGTGTCACTGTTCTCCTTGAAGAGCCTACTGCCAATGACGTCAACACCACATCTATGTTCAGCAAGAAGTTTGAGGAGGAGGTGTATCCACCCGACATCGAGAAGAGCGATGACCCAACAAATACCGGAACCTCCTGGTCTAAACCAGAGGATGAATCTATCAATCGTTACGGTATGACAGTTTGAGAAAAATTTGGTCTTTCTAGTCATGATTATTTGCCGTTAAGTTGAGGCCAATTTAATCCATATGACAATTTCATAGAACTGCTTAACAGATAAAATTGCTTAATAGTGGATTTTTTTGTGGGTTACCAGGCAAACTTTCATACAAAATGTGTGTATTTTGGCTGGTAGTCTGTTTTTATATTGCTAAGCAAAAATATTTGCTTAAAAAGTTATATTAAAGTCACAACATAGAGTAGTCAGTCAAATGCTTTATTGTAGTCAAGGATATTCTATAGTTTGTAATGTAACATATATTTGTATAAATTAAGACAGTTGCCACCATAGGTTTTACACTTTTCAGAGCTGCAACGTTCTTTGCTCTGACAAAATTCACAAGGTTGCATGTAACAACACGACCTTGGTTAGTCCGGCATTCTCTTGAAGACGATCAGAGCATACTGATCGTAACATCGAGTTGTAACCACCAGATCTTTTCAGAACTAATTACTACTCAATAGAGAATTTTCACATGGTGTCACTGCAAACAGTCATATAAAAAATGCAAACAAAATTTAACGGAATGCCAGACGTAGAATGAGTAACCAGCATAGATAATATAGGTATGGTTTGAAAGATACACCTTTCCACTTTAAAATGAGACATCAAACGTCCAAATCTGATAATTTTTGACAGAGTTATGAGTACTTTTCCAAGAGAGGTCAAATTGACGATGGGACCAAGTTTTCAATTTTAGGCATTGGGACAAAGGTAGCCTAATTGCCTCTGTGTGGATAATTGCCTGGCCTACAAAAATGTGTTTAGCGAGTAAACACAATTCTAAACACTTTCTTGCTATCAGTTTGTAAACATGTTTACATGCTAAACATTTTTAGCATGAGGACGGACAGTGTTTAGCGAGGTGTGTTTAGGTGCCTGTGGTGGGCTCAAGACAGCGCTCCGGCTCATCGTCTACTGGCTGTCCGAGACCGCCTTCATGAAGCGTTCGGAGACCGTGTCATAGCGTTGAATCATGTGCATGAATGGCCACCGAGATCTCCAGACCTCACCCCGTGTGATTTCTACCTCTGGGGATACTTGAAATCCAAGGTGTACACGACTCCCCCTCCGGACCTGCAGACTCTCCGTGACAGAATAACAGCTGAGATTGACGTCCTGCGGCAGACTCCAGATGTTGTTAGGAGAGCGGTGGGAGACATGGAGAGACGATGTCGCCTGTGTATCGAGCGAGAGGGAGGGCATGTTGAGGGGGAAGGGATGTAATCATCAACAGTTCATCCACATTGCAACACTTGCACATCTAAACAAAATCGATTATCACTGCATTTAAAAACTTGGTCCCATTGTCAATTTGACCTCTCTTGGAAAAGTACTCATAACTCTGTCAAAAATTATCAGATTTGGACGTTTGATGTCTCATTTTAAAGTGGAAAGGTGTATCTTTCAAACCATACCTATATTATCTATGTTGGTTACTCATTCTACGTCTGGCATTCCGTTAAATTTTGTTTGCATTTTTGTTGAGACACTGTATATATACATGTATATATAAACGGTTCGCGAGCAAAGAAAAATTGGCTGATGCCAGACTCGAACCCGCGACCTCTCGATTACCGTACGAGCGCTCTACCAACTGAGCTAATATATATATATATATATATATATATATATATATATATATATATTACATCGGGAGGGTGGCCTTAGCTTTCGATCCAAACCGGACCTTCATCAGAGGCTTTGACAAAGTACAAACATAAAAAAAAAACATCCATTTATAAGGGAAAGCAAAGGATCATGGGGCGGGATCCAAAAAAGGCGGGAAAATAGGAGCCAATTAAAGATAAGCATCAGTCTAGAAAAGCCAATAGGAGTATCAGAAGTGAATAAAGGAGAGATTATTGAGCCACACAATAAGTAGATGTGGCAGCTTGTGGTAAAGCTAGGGTAAAGGAGGGATTATTGAGCCACACAATAGGTAGAGGTGGCAGCTTGTAGTAAAGCTAGGGTAAAAATAGGACAATATACAAAGGGATACGACAACAAAAGGGGGGGGGTTTACACCATACAAATTGAGGAGTTGGTGTGTGGGTGTAACTAGCTAAATTAAAATTGTCCTATAAGAGGCAGTTGGAAAAAATGTAATAATATACAAGATAAGATAACATAAAGGTAAAAAATATACATCAGGGCAGTTGATAAAATCCAGCAGTGATATAGGTGAATAGTAATGATATAGGTAAAGGTAGCTGGGTTATTTGATACTGTGTTGATGTTGAGACCATATGGTTGAAGTGTGTGGAGATCGATGTATCCAGTGTGACTCCCTAAGTTTGCAATGTGTATCATTGCTAGTACAGTCTTCAATTACAATAAGTTCAACATCTTTAATACTATGATTAGGGCTGTTGAAGTGGATTGCTACAGGGTATGTTTTACTCGTTTTCACAGAGTAGACATGGTTGGTAAAGCAGAGACATAATTTGTTTACCACATCTTTTGCATGAGATAACATATATAACATTGGGTGTGTCACACTGGGATTTAGTTCTTATTTAGTTCTGTGTAGCTGAGGCCAGTACTGTGGCTTTTCATCTTCTGAGCAGGTTTGAGCGGGTACAATTAAAGCACCCCTGTGGTGATTCATGATCAGTGACGTTAGGGTCACTTTGGTGTTAGGGAGCCTAGCCCGAACCAATATATCGCCGAGGAGACGGAAAGCAATCAAAGGGGGCTCAGGGGTGGCTGAGCATAACCTATCAGAGAAGTGTAAAATAGTCATGTTATATATATATATATATTTATTGTTATAACAACTGCAGTAACATTGTATTGGGCCAATCAGTATGGACACAGGCACCAAGATCCATGTCGAGCAAGATAACCCATGTAGGCATTAGAACACAAATCTGTTGAACTAGACCTCTTGGCCTAGGTGAATGGGGGATGTCAAAAAGGAAGCAAATTTTCCCTCTGCCCTCCCATTATCTCCATTCATGTAAATTTACACAACCCTTCTTTTTTTGGCTAGTGTGCCCCCCATTTTAGTGGCTTTTTATCCACCCAGGATTAGCGGCGTAGCCACATGGAGGCCTGGGGGGGCACGTGCCCCCCCACGAAAAAATCTTGATAGTGCCCCAGAAAAGAAAAGAAACAACCCATAGGGAAAACCCATTACCCCTGGGCCCCCCCACTGAAAAGCAATGCCCCCATTGAAAAAGTCCTGGCTACGCCACTGCCCAGGATCTGTGTTGAGTATTATTTTTTTGTTAGAGGATAAATTTTTTTTTTTTTGTCTGACCTGAGTATGCTCTCTGCCGACTTCACAGAGTATTGTGTCAGCAGCTCAGCAGAACTCCGGGAGGATGTCGTTCCCTGCATGGTGGTAGGTACCAACTCATCAGGCTCGGTCAGCATCGAGGGCGGGTTCATCATTGTCAGAGCCGGGGAGCAAGAGGAGAGGTACAACATCACTGACTTTCAAGCTTCAAGAGAAGATCAAGGACAGAAGAAATCTGAAAAAGCTGCCAAATTCAACATGGAACCCGGGAAGTAAGTTTGTACTTTTGTACCATGCGCTCCCTGTTGAGGCGCGCCCCCTGAAACCAAACTTTACAGATAAAGCCAACGTGCGTATTTTGAAACATGTAAAAAAACATGTGCATATCAACCTGTCGGAAATAATGGTGTGATATTATGAGCATACCTCTCAACGAATCTGATTGGTCAATAAGGGATTTCATTGACAGCTGTTGGTTGGCTGGTTGTATTACCATGCAGCCATTATAAGGCTGTTTCCAAAATGACAGCTTTGGCTATGGCTATGGCTATGGCTAGATCACTGTTTCTTCCTATACTTCAGCATTGCTGCTGCTGCAGCCAAATGCTTAATTTGGAACCAGGCCTAATTTTATTCCATTCAAGTTCAAGACCAAACAGAGGCAAGTTGGAGAACACAGTAACTTACATACAATACTCACTACGACCAAGAAACTGATTTTTTTTATTATATATTTTTAATGCAAGAATAATTACTCCAAACTAAGTGGTACCTGCCACCATCAAGGAATTTAAATGGCAAATTCCCACCATGCAAGCTTATTAGTGGTCAAGTGATTAAGACATCTGATCTGCACTAGTTAGGAAAAGGAAAAGCGTTTGATTCCCACCCGTGTTTCCTGTGGATTTAGTTTTTCCACAGACACTCACAAGTACTTATTCCACTACCTATAGGTCAAGGGGTCATTGTCACCCAGGGTACTCCCCAATGGTACCCAGCTAGGCAATTATAAAAGTACAACCCTGCATAGGATTGAGATTACCTGGGTACCATTGGGTTTCTCCCTGGGTGTCGACAACGACCCCTTCTGCGTATGCATTATTGAGCAAAATCAAAATTATATCAACTGCACCATTGCAGGAATTCCAAAATAATTTATGTCCTCTGTATAATTTGTTTTGTTATTTATTCAATTGTGTAGATGTCTCCACACTTGGATGAGGATGTGTAACCCAGCTCGGATATGTGTGACACTATCAGCAGGAACAACTACTGTTCTAGGTAAGAGTCATCTTTGAAGCTCAAATGTACTTCATGACAATTAAGAAACCAACCTGTGAAATTATTATTATTATATATATATATCTTTCTGGTAATGACATGACAGGGGCGGATCCAGGGTCTCGAAAAAGGAGGGACACTGTAAAAAATTGGGGGGAGGGGGGAAACTCAGAAACGCACCGGTATGTTAAATTTACATGTATGGCAATGACAAAGGGGGCTAGGAACATACCCCTCTTTGCCCCACTTCCTCCCCTGGATCTGCCAATGTGGTACTGTCCAAAGATTCCTCAAAAGTACCTATAGCAATGTTGCTCATAATCCTAAAGAAACCTGTGAAGAGAAGACGACGAAGGGATGTTCAGTTTTAGATGTGTGATGAAAACCACATGGAAAACCAACACGACTTCAAACCTAGGTCCACAGAGGAATAGGACAAGCTAACTTTCATTGCCTTTCACCGCTGTGGAGCCATGTTCGAATCCCACTCGGACTCTTGGCCGACATGTGGATTGGGTGTTTTAGTCCCTACCTTGTTACGTGGATTTTTTTTCCATCAATTATTTGGTTTTCCTCCCATCTAAAACTGAACATTCCTTTATCTTCTTCTCTTTTCTTTTTTTTTGCCAAATACGTGATACATGTCTACACGGTTATTTGAACCAGACCAAATTTTCCATACACAAAGTATGGTGGCTAAGGTTCATACCCCTAAGTGAAAAAGACATTAAAAACACAACATCCAATCGATCCAGCAATTGTGGCTGCAATTGAACATTGTTTCATAGCAACAACACAAATTTTAAATGCCAATGCGCGGATCTGAAGCAATGTGTGCGGAGACCAGAAAGATATATAATAATATAAATAATATTTGTTTAAAGTACCACTACGCCAAACAAATCCCTAATTTAGCTAGCATTTCTGATGAAAATTCTTTCACAGATTAGACCAAAACATTGTAGGATTTTTTGTTCTATTCATAAGAAAGAAGAAAACTCCCACTTCATCTTTCTAAAAAGAACCACCCCATTGTCAAACTAGCCAATGGATCTATTTAACAAATGCAATGTTCCGCAGGAGGTAATGATATGATGATGACATCAGCAAATGGTACAGACCTCGTTCTCACACCCCAAGTAAATCGGAGGAGACGAAAAAAGAGGGCGGTAGACAGACATTTTGATTTGTCGGTAGCTACAACTGGAGGTAGGATAGAAATCATGACAAATGTTCATTTCTTACTCTCATTTTCACAAATTAATTGACCTGAATAAGGCCAAAAAAGTCTCCGGTTTCTGGTCATAAACCAGCTTCGAAATTGGTGTGGTCATTTTTTTTTTATTTATTTTTTTTTTTTTGCCAACCAGTGAAATTTGTGATACATGTATATATGGTTAAAGGA
The DNA here is from genome assembly GCA_029582265.1 of Zoroaster sp. YZ-2022. Classification (NCBI taxonomy): domain Eukaryota; kingdom Metazoa; phylum Echinodermata; class Asteroidea; order Forcipulatida; family Zoroasteridae; genus Zoroaster; species Zoroaster sp. YZ-2022. The sequence goes on from CM055829.1 coordinate 3,448,963, forward strand.
TCACAGAAATAAAAACCATTATGGCTCTTAATAAATGTGTTTTGCGTAATAAAGTATGGTGGCTATATAAGAGAGGCAGCACAAATCACAAACATTCAAACCCCTATGTGATCGTAGCGAAAACGTTTAAAACATTTAAAACACAGCACTGCAGAATTCCAATCGATCCAGCAATTTTGGCTGCAATTGGACATCGTTTCATAGCAAGAGAAACTGGATACTTTTTTTTTGCCTAAAGAGTAACTGATTGCATTAATGAATTTATGACACACTGTGGTACATTCATCACTGATCAAATAATGGCATTTATGAATGGTTTACCAGTGCTTCCATCAATTATGACACACCGTGGTACATTCATCACTGATCAAATAATGGCAATTATGAATGGTTTACCAGTGCTTCCATCAATTATGACACACCGTGGTACATTCATCACTGATCAAATAATGGCATTTATGTATGGTTTACCAGTGCTTCCATCAATTATGACACACCGTGGTACATTCATCACTGATCAAATAATGGCATTTATGTATGGTTTACCAGTGCTTCCATCAATTATGACACACTGTGGTACATTCATCACTGATCAAATAATGGCATTTATGAATGGTTTACCAGTGCTTCCATCAATTATGACACACCGTGGTACATTCATCACTGATCAAATAATGGCATTTATGAATGGTTTACCAGTGCTTCCATCAATTATGACACACCGTGGTACATTCATCACTGATCAAATAATGGCATTTATGAATGGTTTACCAGTGCTTCCATCATTCATCACTGATCAAATAATGGCATTTATGTATGGTTTACCAGTGCTTCCATCAATTATGACACACTGTGGTACATTCATCACTGATCAAATAATGGCATTTATGAATGGTTTACCAGTGCTTCCATCAATTATTTTGTGGAATATCTCATTAGAAACTGATTTGCTTCCCTTTAACAAATTGTTTCAAGACACCAATCCAGCCTGTCAATCAAATGGCACAGATTAATCAATAGGGTTAAGCCTTTCCATGGCAATTATTACTATGTCGGTTGATGCAGGTGGCGTGACCAAGTTTTCAGTGGGCAGAGACTACGGCTACATCTGGATCAGTGAATGGATCAGCAAATGAAATTACCTGTAAAAAATAACAAAACACACGGAATTTATATCTTTGAAAAGATGTCTGTTTAACAGGCAATTTCCTGAAATATGTTTTCATTGGAACATTGATAATTTCCTTTCAGAAAGAATAACATATACTTTGAAATGAGATATTTTACAAAATAGTCGTCAGAAACTTGGTTTAACAGAAAAAAAAGACAAAAATTAGTTTATGACAAGACCCGCTATAAATTTATTTCGGTATATATTTACAGTAAAACTATGCTTCTCACAAATGTTTTTAAAAATTTGTCATTTTAAAGCAGTTGTTTGACCTTCCTCAAGTGAAATAGCAGTGTTCCGATGAAAAAGAAAATTGCCAGAAAGTGCTTTAAATAAGCCAGAAATATGGGTGATATATCTTGAACTTTCTTGTTCAAAATGTGGAAATATAACTAAAATGAATTGAATCCACAATTGAATATGAACCTTTTCTGTTGTCAAGGTTTACACCAGGGCGGCTCGCTCATCCTAGGCTTGCTGGATGGGAATAAGACTAATGAGGAATTCACATCAGATGCTAATCCTGATTATAAATCCTACATCACTAATCCGCTCTACACCATACAACAGACATCAAGACTCCTGAGAAAGAGGTTGCTTTTTCTATTCATTCTATTTATTTATTTGATTTTTTTATTTATTTATTTATTTATTTTTATTCATCAAATTTGTTAATTATCTTTCTGCAGGGGAGGCACTTAGAGGTGGGTAAGAAATAAAGTACACAGTGTTTAGCCACATCAACGTTGTTCTGCTATAGTTGGAAAAACAAAACCAAACTTTATCTGTGTGTTTCTTTGCAGGATTGTGTTTGTATATGAGCCACTCTTCTATATGACCAGTCTTGGACAGACTGAGCTCCAAGGACCCATGATCATCAATGTCACTCTAAACACACCAGGGAACTGGACAGTCATCAAACCTAGACTTATCTACTGGGACAGTGGTAAGGTTGTATAAAGACATTATCACTGGAATCGTAAAAACTAGTGGCGGCGATTTCTTGTTACAATTTGGGAGGTGGGGTAGAGAAACTTAATTCCAAAGAATCAAAATTTGTACTAATCCCCACCAAGTTTAATGAATCCCCATTTGACAAGGCTTTTTTGAGATAAATGACAAATGGAATTTTAAGGGAAGAAAATACAAAACCCGTTTTAAAAACGGCCAGCTGTATTTGTACTGAGGGCCTCCATGGAAAGCAGTGCTGGGCACTGATCGGAGTTTACCCTCATTAAAGATGACGTAAATAAAATAAAATAAATAAAATAAGAAAACAAATTGTAAATTAACCTACAAATATTAAATTAACCTTTGTAATATCTATGGAAAACTGTGTTCATGAGAAAAAATGTTGTCTATTTTTAAATATATTTTCCTTTATAACTTTTTTGGGGGTATAATTTCGAGAGTATGCCACATAAGACAACAATCTGACCAGTTTCGGGACATAATCTTGGACTTTGCCGGACAGACATTCAGACAAAATGTTTACTAACTCAAGTTAAACTACAAGATTTACTAATACAAAGTATTAACATTTTTCACCCAGATAATTCTGAATGGCGAGATGTGTCTAAGACATGTAGCGATGTAGATCGTATAACTTACAACCAAGACATGTCTCACCTTACTGTAGAGGTTGGTTCTCCTTTCTTTCACTGAATTATTTTATTGTGCTACATGAATACATTTTCCTTATTTCAAGACAGACAAATCAAATAATCAAAAACCTTATTTGTTTCTAAAACTTAAAACGTCAGAAACCAATGTAGTATTAATTTATTGTGTAATGAATCCAAATGTTTCCTCTATTATATTTCATGTCTGACTAGATGTTAATGGATTTGTAATTGGTCAGATTTTAGTGAAGTTGTCACACCATGTTTTAAGATATATAGTAGGGAAAAACTATTTGCTGAATTTTTAAAAGAATGCTGGTGTTACTTAAAGGGGTAATATCGCAGAGATGCCAACATTTACGATTTGGGCGTAATATTTACGATTTATTGAGTCCAATTACGATTGTACGATCCTTGTATCAATTTTTGGCCAGCCGCGAAACCAACGATGTAAAGAACCACATGTGTTTACGGCACACGCACCGTAGTTCATCAGCCGTTTACATGACGAAAACCTTTCGTTAGGCGAATTACTCTTTTTCAATTTGGAATGTTGGCATCTCTGATATTGTAATGATGGGCATGGAATCGGAGTGCTAGTTTTAGATTAACTCAGTGACTGAAAATAATGTTCCCACATGATAAGGTCATATTACGTCACTGCTGCATAAATGTGCCAGTAAACTTCAGTCACTGTGTTCATCTTAAACTAAGACACCAATTCCATGCCGTGTGGAAAGCCGGCTCTGAGACGATACTGTCCCTTTAATTAAATTTGTTCAATAATTTCTACATGTTGATATTAAATGATTCTTCTTGAAGTGGTAAAGGTCACTTTGATAAGAAAAACAAAATGTCTATTGGTAACTTTTAAAAGGACACAAAGCTCAAGGCTGTTGCCATGGTGATGTTCAAGACCTGTTCAATTCTTTAAAATCAGTAGTTTAAAACATTATGTTTATAAATATTCATAATCTTAACCTGTTAATTAATTGAATCCTTTTTAACAGGTTTGTGCCACTAGAGATCAAACCTCGTCAACCTCGGATACAAGTCGTAAACGTCGTGCTACTGTTGAGGGTGACCCCCTTGTGGCAAACATTTCCTTTTTCAGTCATGAGACAGAGTTTGCCCTGGCTGAGGTTCTCAACACTATCCCCAACGAACCACCAGAGATCACCAATCTTGTGAACAATTTTGTTATGGATGAAGATGAAGGTTTGTATAGATGATGTGACACGGTGACATCATAATGTTTCCTTCTGCAGTACCCTGTGTTGAACATTCGCAGACTGAAGAAGTAGTGCACATTGGATTTGTGTTCAGTTGGCTGAGTCGTTATAATATCCCCAAAACCTGACCATGACCACGGTGATTGTGTCCTTCAGTAAAGACACTTAAACTGTAATTACTTCTCTTCCCCCAGGAGTATAAATGGGTACCTGTGAGGGTAGAGATGATTATTGTGTTTGATTAGCCCTGTAGCGCCAACAAAGGTTGCACATAATGGGCTGAGAAGGATTACAGGAATGATATTGGCCCAGTGATGTAAAGCGTATTGGGACATTATGCCAAAAAAACTGCGAATTGGCATTTTTAGTTTTCTTTTTGTTTGCAATGAAATGATATCCAATTGCAGCAGAAATTGCTGGATTGATTGGAATTCTGCTGTGCTGTGTTTTAAATTACTTTTTCACATAGGGGTTTGAACGTTTGCCTGATTTGTGAGGCCTCTCTTAGCCACTATATTTTGTGTATGGTAAATTTGGTCTGGTTCCAATAACTGCGTAGTGCGTATACATCAACCTATGACCAGAAACCGGAGACTTAGTTTTTGGCCTTATGTGAAATGTGCTATATCAGAATGAATTATTATTATTATTATTATTTCCATTCTAGGCACTTTGAAGTACACCTTCCTTGCCAGCGATCCCGAAGATGACACCTTAGTCTTTGAGCTTGGTCCTGATGAGATAACTCAAGGAACAGTAGCCATCACTGAGGATGGCGTGTTTACCTTCACACCGTGTGCTGATTGTCACGGAACATTTACGTTTCAATTCATTGGTGAGAATAGTGTAATTGTGTCTTTGTTTTTGTCATCTTTGTAATTTTTGTTCTCAAAATTCTGGAGCAAACCCCTTAACCCCAGAGAGGGTTATATCAAGATATCATAAAATTCAATTTTATTTATTTATTTATCTTTATAGATCTTTATAGATAAAGTATCAGCACAGCTGATCCTTTGGGCCCTTATATATAAAAATACATCAAGATAGAATTAAAAATTACAATACAAACAGTGACAAGACTTTTAAAAATGTACCGCCAAAAATGATTTTAAAAAAATGGCATAAATAAAAATTTTAAACTTTAACCCTAACATTGCAGAAATATTAAAAGGAAAAAACACTAAAAATGAAGTAAAAGAAGTGAAACTTTAATCACTAGTTTTGCACAAATAGATTAGAAATAAACCTTAAGCACCCCATATCAAATAACATCTAAACAAAAATCTGTCGCAACCAACCACACAGGCAGAACAAAAAGGTAAGCCATGAAAGAAAAAACATGGGGGAAAAAAAATAAAATTTACCTTCTTTCAGATGAAGCCGGAACGAAGAATAACAACTAGAACGAATGGTTAAAGGAATATTATTTAAGAAAGGAGCTTTTAGAGTAGAGTAAGACCACACTAGTTGTAGTCAAGTACTTTTCATGAGGACGAGTACAAAAAACTGTACTCAAGTATGACTATGAGTACAAGTACTCCAACTCTCGAGTTGTAGTCGAGTACTTTTCATGAGTACAGAAATGTATAGAAAGTATAGAAAAGTATAGAAGAGTATAGAAAAATATACTCGAGTAAGAGTATGACTACTACAACTTTATTGATAATCAGTAAAGGCAAAATTTCAAACTGTTATTCCAATTGAGCTGAACACATCACAGATTGTCATAGAAACTGCATACACATTTATTCAGAATCTTCAGAAAGATAATATCTTGTGTATAAACAAGATGGATGTGGTAGACAATGCATCAGACATATGCACTCATGCAAACTTTCAGTTTTCTTTATCTCTTTAAAAAACAAATATTTTAAGATTTCTTCATTGTTGAAACTCAATTCCTTTATGATTCCACAGTGAGAGAGGTACAGACAGTGAGTGAGATAGACCCTCTGACTATAACTGTCGGATTCTCCGTGGAAGTCCGGCCGGTGAACGACAACCCTGTCTCCTACGTTGCGCTGAATGGGCAGGCTGTTGGTAACGGACGGGATGCAACGGTATGTGATATAAGATCGGTTTTTATAGGGGTATTAATTGCGATGGGAGTGGCGCCCATACCACACCCATGGGTGAGGCACTACACCGTGCCCATGGGTGTGGCACCATGCCACACCCATTGTCCACACTACTCTTTGAAAGGAAAGCATACTGCTGTCAACTTTCATTCTGCTGTGTTTCACTTCATCTGAATAAAATGATGTATTCTGTTCTTAAGTCGATATGTAATACACACGTACATTGGTAGTACGTGCATTCTTTTCGCTACTTCCGGTTCCAAAAGCTGGCATACCGTTGTGTGTAATTTAAGCCAAATTCCTTGATTTTAACGTTCAAAAGCGATTCTTGAAGTAGAGTTTGACTTTAATAATAAGATTTTGAGTCATTGCAACACATACTAAATGCAAGTCCCAAGCTTTCTAATTTCTTGCGTAAATCCTTAAAGAAAAGGGTGGTCAGTGATTTCCAATGGGCTTCTAATGATCGTGGGAGCCAGCATGTGCGAAGTGGGCGTGGTTTATGTTGGAATTATGTCACACTTACGAACATAGTGCTACTGTATAGTGTGGTTAACAAAATATAATGAAAATGCATTGAAATGCATTACATTTTTGCCCCAGAGGACAATAATTCAGTTGGAAAAGTTGGAGTGCACCTCATCAGACTAGACAGAATGTTTCACACCATTATCAACTTTTCATGTAAAAAAAAATCTGTTCATGTAAAACTGTGATGATTTGTTTTTTCGGGATTACCAATAGTGTATAGGGGATTTTGTACTCATAAAGAGCAAACCATATTGCCAAAACAAACAGTTGAGCAAAACAATGCATCTAACATTGCCTACAAATATCTAATTAGAGCCTACAATGTTGACATGAATGACAGGTTTTATTTCATTTCATTTCTTCACCAAAACCGCAATTGATTATATTTATAAAAGAAGTAACCTGTATTTGCCACAGCTAACAGTCGAGCAGGACACGGGATCCAACATTGCCTACAAGGAGCTGGTAGCTGTGATCGGAGCCTATGATGTCGACATTAGTGACGACCTGATGCTTTCAACTCAACCACCAACATATGGTGTACTGACATTGAAACGTGAGGTTAGGTCTGTACCCAAAATTCAGGACTGTAGTGCACCCTCTAGTGACAGCGAAGATGTGGTTGTTCCATGGGGGCTGGAGTTACCTCAAGATGTGGTAAGCTGTGATGCATTTGTTTGCGTAAGGGAGCTGATGTTGAAATTCTTAAAAGTAAAAAAAATCAGTAATCACATGATTTATTGACAGGAGCTGCCAGTAAAATCGTATCAAAATATTAATTCTTTTAAGCTATATACGCACCTGACAAGTTTATTTATTATGTATTTTATTTTGAATAAATTGGTTTTCTTTCAGCAAAGAATAATAGGCCTATTGTTCCAATTAAAATGAAAAGTTGCCTTTAAAAGTACTCAAAAAATATGGGCACACTATCTTTACTGTTTATTTTATTTCATTTGTTTAATGATATGAGTGATGTATGCAAAATGACACAAATTTCAGTTGGTTGGAAAGCAATTGTTCCTCAATTAAGATGTTAGTCACTTTTTACATCCCAACAAATGTCTGCACTAATAAGCAGGAGGTGATGGGATACTGCAGACACTTGGAAAGCACTAAGTATACAGTGCTTCATACATACGTCAGTGTGGGACTAAAATCAAATCAGTTTAATCCCAGCATTTTTTATTTTTCTGATTTTAGGAGGAGATGAGTTGGGTATCATCCACATTCACCTACACCCCCAATCCAAACTACCATGGTAAAGACAGTTTCCTGGTCTTGGCTACGGACAAGTCAGGCAGTGTGTCTCAGCGCTTGAGGGTGGAGATTGCAGTGTTGGTCAATCCGTGCATCAATAATGGCGTTTGTGGAGGTTAGTACTCACTTGTCGTTTTACTTGATTATCAGTCAGCTATATGATCGGTCCAGACATGTAGTGTAGTTATGTTCCCACCCTTCCACACATGTGCCACCCCGCAATGAATTGTCCATATTTCCAAATATAGATGGTCTTCACTTGACGTCACACCATGCAAAATCGGCCATACTGCACAACTATCCATTACTTTACTGCGAAGAAAAATTATTATGTAAGATGCAGCTCAAACCAAAGTTCAAGTTGCCTGTAAAGATGGCGTCTATTGGGAACCGTATCTATGGGACACTCAAAAAGGCATAATAAAACAAACTTCACACAAAATGTTTTAACATGACCAAAACCACCCCTCCCCCACCTCTTCTTTCTTGACCATTAATCATTTTATCATTCCCCTTGGGTGGCTCAGGAAGAGAAGTATTTGGACAACAATTGTTGCATTGCTGTAAAACAATTATTATTTTTACGGTTTGAAGGCGTGAGGGTAGCACCACACCCATCTGTCCATGCTTCTTTTTATCAGTAATGTTCCCCTCTCTCCTTAGGACCTGTTGAGGATCCAGACTGCTCTGCCCCTGACCGCTTTAGCGGATTCGAATCCTACTTCTGTGTCTGTGAGTCGGGCTGGGTCGGCGACAACTGTGAAACGGATTATGACGAATGCCAGTCCACACCCTGTGAATATCCCTACGTCTGCTATGATCATTTAAACACGTTTGAGTGTGCCTGCCCATTGTCTGATCCTCTCTGTGATGGTCTTCATTGGAGGTCAGTGTTAAATAGAGATTTTTAGGGTGGGTTTTTGCCATGTAGGGGACTCCTAGCTGTCTCCCGAGACTGGCTGGCTGTGTGACCTACCACCTGACTAACATACCAACTGATAAATACAAAAATGTTATACAAATTGTGGTACCCTCTGCTGTATAGTAGTCTAGCCGGCCTATCGTTATCGGGCAAGCTTAGTGGTCAAGAGGGTAAACATCTGCACTAGTAAGCTGGAGGTCGTGAGTTATGGTCCCGCCCATATCACCTGTGGATTTTATCCACAGACACTCAGAAAGCATCGAGTATACAGTGCTTTATAGATACGTCGTTGAAATAGGAAAAACAATTTAAAATAAATTTAATAAATTGTAAGATATTAATGTTAAGCTGAAAATTTAAAAAACTGGTTAAACCACGTATTTGAGGCTCTAGAAACCTCACTAAAAGAGCTTGACAGAAACCCAACTTTTACTCTCTGATTCACTCAAGCATGGTATGTGATCAACGTAAATGGCTACTGTCTTAAAAACATATCAACACGGACAGCTCTCAACCAATCAGAATATTTAAACTTGCTGTGGCATTTACAATTTGTTACCATTTTCTTCAATAGATTCAAGTTAATCATTGCCATAACCTGCACCCTTGTTGGGCTGTTTGCCATTGCCGTTGTGGTCTTCTACATCTACAAGAAGAAATACACCAAAAAGTAAGTGTGAATTCAGCTTCTGAAAGTCATTTGTGGGGTGCCATGGCCAAGCGGTTTAGTGCAATCGGACTTGTGTTCTGATGGCCAAGTCATCAGAATGTGGGTTCAAATCCTGGCCGCGACCATGGTGCTTGTAATTCCCTGAGCAAGATATTTAACTATAATTGCTTCTTCTCACCCAGGAGTAGGGCTGTGCCGGGTATCCGGGTATAAAAGTCAATTTGTTACCATTTACAGTACATGTATTTGTACACCACCGGAGGCATGTTTTCAACAAAAATGAAAACGGGTATCCGGGTATCCAAAGTTTCCTGATGTCGGGTATCCGGTTCCAAAAATATCCGAAAACGTACAGCCCTACCCAGGAGTATAAATGGGGATCTTTGAGGGCAGAGATGGTAACTGTTTGATTAAGCTCATTGCGCTACACATTTGGCAGCATGGGCTGCATACTCCCCTGGGAGTTGAGATGGTTCTAGAAATGATATAACTGTGCCCGATGACATGGGTAATAGTATGTACATGTATGCGCCATGAGCATCAAAATGGGTGGATACTGGCGCAGTGTAAGTATCCATTATTATTTTATTATTTACATGACCATCTGTGGTCCCAGGGGGACACGGAAAACACTTGCCCGTAACATTGTCATTAATCAATCTACCAATGGAAAATAGAATTGAAATGAGTTTGCGTCTTATGAATCATTTGTCTTGTATATAACCTTTTCTATCAGGCACCTCCAAAGACTCTTTCGCAAATATATATGCCCGTGTTGCATCTTGATCTACTTAGGTGATCACCGTTCACATTTTCTTGGTGTGTCATTGTGTAGTTTTAATGAATGAGTTATTAACCCTAAATAACTCC
>CM055829.1:3459818-3479191 GCA_029582265.1 Zoroaster sp. YZ-2022
TTATGGAATTCAAATGGCCACTACAACCGGCGGCCATCTTTGATTTTGTGTTTTTGTCCTGTAATATTGGGGTAAAACATAATTATTGAGTTTTCTCAATGGAAGTTTCCCCCAGTATTTTCGCCATGTTTGCTTGTATTTACCACACATTATTTTCGGAATATATGAACGAGGCTGATCAACACGGAATTTCATTGGTGGATTCCGGGTCTCAACGATAGCGTATATTTCAGAGCTTTCAGAGCTTTTTCGTCAAATTCAAATAGATTTAGAGATAATGTGCAACTTATATGGCAAGCAACATCGTGTTTTGACAAATTTCATCCAAATTTCGTTTTCCAAAAGAGGTATCACAGCGTACATTACATGTACTCCATATATTTTGTACATGTAGATGTACATGTACATGTATACAGTATGTATATGTATCCGTACAATGTGTGCATGTGCGCTGGAGTTCGGATAGCAGTGGGGCAAAATTATGCGACCAAACCGTTCCAACGCGCCTTGGTCAAGGATACACAAATGTCGGCTTCTTTTATCCCAAAATATCTTTAAAAGATATTAATTATAATTAAAACAATATATTTTACATCTCGTGAACCACAATAGATAATTTCTTGATTCCTTCATAATTATACAGAACAAGGAGATCTCGACATTTGATACATAGATATGACCCTATTAACCCTTACTTCCGGTCCAAGTTCAAGTTTAACAAGCTCTTTATAAATTGACGCAAATTTGAAAGCGTATTCAAAAAAAGCATTTTGGGTTTATATGTTAAGTGGGATCTGCTCTTTTCAAAAATATATTTGGTGACGTCATCGCTCTTAACAGCGCCCTCTAGCGGCAGATTTAAAAAGTAACTTTTTGCTACCTTGAGAAAACATTAGACAGAATTTTACCAAATTTGCCACATTTGACACCCATATTATGCGGAAATATTTTATGAAGTATGAATGACGTCACATGATTGAACCAGAACTTACTGTTGGAGGAATTTAAAATTATATGGCATAACTGAACCGGAAGTTAATGTATTCAGTATAGCACATTATATGTTATTTTAATTATATATTATAAAAACACATATCTCCTGAAGTAACTCTTGTTTTTGTTGTTTTTAGGTGTTCGAGCGACAGCCATAGCCAATAGACTAAATTAATGTATTTTTAACAACTTTAGGTGATGACGCCATAACATGATGAACAACCGAACACCTTGAGTTTGTGGTTTACAAACTCTATACTTCTAGTTTAGTTTGATGTTCTTTAATTTTGAAGAAAAGCGAAATAACAGTTTTCTAATTCCACACTGGAATTATTAGAAACAATCTGAATGTACTGTCATATGAATTTGTGGGCGCAACCCAAGCCACAAACATTAGTGCACAGCATATCACCAAAATTGTCTGTAAACTTTTTTTTATCATATCGTCACAACCCTGGCCTTTAGCCTATGGTGTAATTTTCTTTCATCTTTTAAATTAGAGTAATTCATTTGTCTTTCCAATGATATTTGAATATGCTCAACTCAGTAAAGCCCCGTGCCAATTTATTTTCGTTAGTGCTTTAAAATAAAGAATGCACACTGTCCTTGAACTGATTTAAAAATCACGTTGGACGGCGAAATAGGTAGTACAGCTAGGCCTTTGAGAATACCAGCCAGGCTCAGGCAGGGCTCAAGCCTTGCGGCCTTCGTTAATCCCCTCGCGCAAACAAAGAGGAGCCAACAGCTCCTTAGTCCCCATTGTAATATAAGACTTGACTGACAGCCCGACTCATCGCACTGACTAACAAAAGAATTTATAGACGCCGGCAGTTCCAGCCTAAAACGTAGTCATGCATAACAAGAAGTTTTACGGCATAAGACAATTTTAATAAGCCCGTCTTATCAACAGCAAGGCTGGCCCACGCTTCAGCTATTGACGTAATACTGTCCGTGAATTACAGCTGCCCGTATTATGGCTCAGGAATAGATCCGACCACGTCATGTTCATTGAAAACCGCAACTATTAAAAAGGATTCCAAATGTTTCAGTAAATAACGTTTACATGTATATTTCCGACCAAAGAATATCGAGCAATCCGTCCCGACTGGGTTTGTTTCCGTGTGGCCAGACCACGCCGGGGGTTAAGTCCGTGCGACGTACGTGTTCAACGATGACTTTACGCCGACGCGACGGTGTTGATGCAACAGTAAACACAACTTTATTTCCCAGCAATCCATAAAGGTTTTTTTCCGCAATGCCTAAAATTCTATGTGCATGCAGTATTTTTCTGCTGATGAATTAACTACGGGCGAAATTCCTGAAATGGAAAACAACGCAACAACCGCCCATTTTTTTTTTGGCTTCACACGTGTTTATTTTTTCTTCTCCTGAGTTTGGGGGTTGGAACATTGAGCAATTGAGCCACCCCCTATATGCGAAATAACGGTTACACGTGAGTTTTTTTTAACCACCTGTGGCTCAATTTCCGGACACTAAAAATTATTATTTCTGGTAAAATTTGGACATTCATATTATGAACCAAACGACAGTAAAGCCTTAAAAAACACCTTTACCTATGCAAACTACATACTGTAATTTTAAGCATTTTTAAATTTGCTACACAAAATTCAGTGTAACCGTTATTTTGCCAAATTGCAATCATTCATGAAAGTTAGTCCTCCGTCCATTTTCTTTTTTTGGGTTTACATTATCGATCGCTAAAACAGAGGCAATATCACGAAAACAAATTACCGACTGCGACATGTTCGGGTGCTTTTCAAAGTGAATTTCGCCGAGTGTAACGTTAACTTTGTGGTATGATCAAGCTTGATTTTGATTATTAAAAATTCGTCAGGAAAATGAGTGGTTGAAAGCGCGATATTGTGTGCCGAAATGATTCTAAATCTCACCACTACATATATAAATGAATGCTCATTTTGTTAATTTTCAAAAACTTTTATTATAAAACAAAGTTAGTAACGTTTCTAGAGTTCCTTTGTTGAATACGGCCGTAGTGATCGTACGAAAGCGCACATGTCAACTGAACACGGTACTATTGTGTATAGGGGATGGCTGAATTGCTCAATGTTCCAACCCCCAAACTCAGGAGAAGAAAAAATAAACACGTGCGAAGCTATAAAAAAAAATGGGCGGTTGTTGCGTGTTTTCCATTTCGGGAATTTCGCTCGTAGTTAATTCATCAGCAGAAAAATAATGCATGCACATAGAATTTTAGGCATTGCGGAAAAAAACCTTTACGGATTGCTGGAAAATAGTTGTGTTTACTGTTGCATCAACACCGTCGCGTCGGCGTAAAGTCATCGTTGAACACGTACGTCGCACGGACTTAACCCCCGGCGTGGTCTGGCCACACGGAAACAGACCCAGTCGGGACGGATAGCTCGATACTTTTTGGTCGGAAATATACATGTAAACGTTATTTCGGGAAAGGTTTGTGAATATGATTTCAAAAATGTTTATAAATCTGTCGAAATTTGTATCGCAAAATCTGCGATGCATTGTTTGAAATTCCATCGCAGATTGCCCAAATTACATCGCATTTTGCGATGCGATACAGGGGAAATCGTTCACTGGTTTATATTTTTGCCAAGCACAATCAACGTAAACGCAGCAATTTATAGCGCATTGTAATGGAAACAACGGACGAAATGAAAACAAAAGGCACACAAAAATCATCATTTATTCCACTTTCTTCATACAAATCAGCTTTTTTGATTTATAAATATGAAAATACAGATACTAAAGAACCGCAATAATGGATAATCAGAAAATCAATTTCCAATTTTTTTTCACCCTCCAAACATTCATCAACACTGTACGTGGAAATAGGCCGTGCGAGAAGCGACTCATTTTCGCAGAGCCCGTCACATATATTCACCGCAAGTGACTTGTGCGGAGATCGTGATGGGCATGACGTAAAATTTTATCCCGTTCTATCGGTCTTAATTCATTGTACCATGGAGGAAGGTGTTTTACAACCTTTGAATTTAAGTAGGCAAGAATCAAAGTTATGGGAAAATAATGTTGGCCAGTCGAACATTGTGTTCCATTTCTTCAGCCAGGTTTGGTGGTAATGAGTATACTCAAAGAAATTCCTCAAAATTGAACATTGGGCTTGCCGTATTACCATAACAAAAGACCATGATATGTTGGGCAAGAGGCCAAGCCGTCCAGAAGTCGAGATTTTCTAATGAGCTGGTCTTCTGTTGTTAACAACTCTCGTGGGTGGGCGGGCTGATAGCAGCCAGGCCGTCCAGAAGCCGAGATATGCTAATAACCTGCTCTTCTATTGTTAAAAGATTACGGTCATAAACAGCCGGATTAAGAGGCTCGAAGGCTTGAGCCTGGCTGGTAATGGTATTCTCAAAGGCCTAGCTGTACTACCTATTTCGCCGTCCTCCCCTAGTATTAATTACTTTCAAATTCGGGCTGAACATTTTGCACTAATCAGATCTATTGTTTGAAACTGCATTGAAACCCAAGACAGATATTCCGCTATGTTTTTTATAAACCGTTTAACTCTCGAAAAATATCATTGACTTACGACGTGTGCTGCATGTCCAAGCACCCACTGTGATTTCCAGACGAGTCCACTACTGTTTAGGATGAATAGGCTGATTACATATTGTATGGGCTAGTAAATTGATATTTTGCCTTAAAGAAAACCGTTTTTTAATTATCTTTTGGATGTTTTTATGTTTATGATATGATTATTGTAATAACTGTTAAAGGTACTATTTAAATATCATGTGCACACTTTAACAGCCCTACGTTGAAAATGGTCAAAGCCCAGCCGCACATCTTACTAAGTTCCTCAAAATCTCCCAAAATATCGTTTCCAATCCTCACTTGACTACACTTTCCTCTCCTTAAGTGTGTCCTCTATCATCTCCATAGGCAACAGTACAGCAATTGTTTTTATTTTTAAAGGGCCGATATCGTCATCATCAACATGGCATGGAATTGGAGTACTAGTTTTAGATTAACTCAGTTACTGAAAAATACCCCACATGATAAGGTCATATTACCGTTGCTGCTGCATAAATGAGCCAGTAATTTTAAGTCACTAGTCTGTGTTCATCTTAAACTAGGACACTGATTCCATGCCCTGTTGAAAGTCTACTCTGATCGTGACGATACCTGCCCCTTTAAGTGTAAAACGTGGAGGCCACAAATCCATATGCACTGGTTTGTCATTGACAACACAACGTAATGAGTTGAACATTTCACCGATTGGTTGTTTAATGTATATCTTGATCTAAAGAGTAATCATACTCTACAAGCAGTTTTGCCAACATTACGATGGCATTTCAAATACACGGTTGTAATTATTTTGTGATCAACGCCAGATATAGATCGAATTAAAAAGCGGAGCAATACAACCCTGGAGCAAATACAACCCAATCAACAATAAATACATGTAAAACTTGTAGCTTTGCATGGTGAAGAGGATAAGTAAGACTAATTGCGGTGACACCATGTGAAATTCTCTGATCGTCCTAAGGACGTCAGAGCATACTGATCGAAACGTTCAGTTGTAACCTCCAGTTCTTTTTAGAACTAATTACTACTCAATAGAGAATTTCACATGGTGTCACCGCAGTTAGTCTTACTTAATAAATACATGTACTTACCGATCCAGCGTAGTTAAGACGTCGTCCTTCTCATTTGCATCATGCAGTTTATCCGGATCTGATCCTCAAACTTGTGAATCTGCGAATCCCCGTCCTCACTGGTACTAGTTTTGCAACTGTCCAGCAAACGATTGACGGGTCAATTGTTAACAGTGCGTATAGTTTAACTAAACCAGAAACGTAGATTATAAAGCTTCGCGTTTTCCTTTGTGCCAAAAATACAATAGGAACAGACACTAATGCTACGATACGCTCTGTCCAGTAATCCTGCTGATCACCAATCAAACACACAAAGTATACGAATAAACATAGCAGGTCATTGTGATTCCTCTCGCAGTGACTTAACTCACCCTGTTTTGAAAATACAGTTGTTGGCAATGCTCCAGTAAATCAAGAGGAACGCATGCTCTGCACACTGCGACCGATTGGGCTTTTTGAACGTAGTACGTGTAATTTTACTCATACATCCGAAAAAGATTGCTTCTGTTCCTTGAAATAATCTTGCCTGGTAACAAGGATATTATAAAGACCATCTTTTGCTAAGATCACTCAACTCAACCATCGTTGGTTCAAAGGTAGGACTCAATAAGTGCATCTAACATTAGGCCAAAAAAGTGTCTGGTTTCTGCCAACCAGTGAAATACGTGATACATGTACAAGCGGTTATTGGAACAGATCAAATTTCCCAAACATAAAGTACGTTCATCGCACTTTCATACCCCTATGTGAAAAAGACGTTGAAAACAGCACGGCAGAATTCTAATAGATCCAGCAATGTTGGCTGTAATTCGACATTGTTTCATAGAAAACAAAAAAAAGGGGGGAAAAAAGAAAACTAAAAATGCCGACGTGGGAGTCTGAGACGACGCGTGCAGAGACCAGAAACCGGAGACTTTTTTGTAGTGGGCCACAAAATATTTTAAAATAAAATATTTGTAGGACCTCTGTGGGCATGAGTAATGAACCTCTGTGTAGATCCAAACCATATGCTCATTGTGTTCCCCATACCGCGTTTTGCTGTTTACGGATGATTTGCACTGCCTAGGTTCTGTGATTTGCACTGCCTAGGTTCTGTGATTTGCACTGCCTAGGTTCTGTGATTTGCACTGCCTAGGTTCTGTGATTTGCAATGCCTATGTTCTTTGATTTGCACTGGCTAGGTTCTTTAATTTGCACTGCATAGTTTCTGTGATTTGGACTGCATAGGCAGTATAGTACGGTGGCTCATATTCGCCAATTCCTAGAGAACTCATGCTTTTTTTACGGCGTTATATCGCCGTAGTATTGCGATATATCGCCGTAGTATTGCGTTATATCGCCGTACTATAGCGTTATATCGCCGTACTATTGCGTTATGTCGCCGTACTATTGCGTTATATCGCCGTACTATTGCGTTATATCGCCGTATTTTATTGCCATATATCGCCGTACTATTCAACACTGATACCAGGCGTCGCTTTTTTGTCATCAGCCATAGTCATGATGGCTCTCCAATGAATGACGTCGTGAGGTATGACGTCGTGAGGCGGTATTCAATGACATTTATTATGGTTTTTAACTTGTGTTTTTAGGTTTCTTTAATTAAAAACATGCTTATTTTAATATATGGGAATATCGACTATGTGTATAATGGGCAGAGGAGATTTTCAGGAAAAAATGCAAACAAGAAACAAGTATATGCCTACCATTAATAGCGTTTGTGTTGTTTTATTAAAAATTTAATTGAATGCAATCAGTCACTTTCCCCTACCATATTGTATTATTGCTGGGGAGATGACATTATGTTCCCGTCCCCTTGTCCGTTTACCTTATTCTTTCAGCATATGGAATGTGGACATCAGCTAACATATTGCTTAATAATTTCAGACGATCACTTCTGTACGACTTTAATGAGACGTCACCAAACTGTTGATGACAATAAATAAGAAATATAAACTTGAAAGCATTATGCATATTCATGAGCAAATCAGTTATGTCACAGCAGGATCATAATGCAACATCATGGTTGATTTGTGCATTGTTGTGCAGAAGTTGGTGATTGTATAAAACAACCCTTTAAATATTGTTGTCTCAGACGCATTTAATAATATAATTTTCAACATTAATTTATGTTATTCGATTGATTTAATTTTGCCCTACCCCGACGTGTATATAGCACCGTATAATCAGTGCTTTCCGAGTGTCTGTGAAAAAAACTTCACAGGAGATTCGGGCGGGATTCGAGCCCACGACCTCCTGCTTAATAGTGCAGACGTCTTAACCTCTCGACCACCGAGCGGGTTCCGCGATATATAAAGGTTGGTGAAATTCTTGCATCTATACCATGCTCGATATGCGGCAGAGTGCCACGCCCCCAAATGTCCCTATACACTTACGCACGGTTGTTCTATTGTAACGGACCTCTCCCCCCCCCCCGAAATCCTCTAAAGAATTCCTAAGATTCCTGGAACACAATGAAGACACAATGGGAGGGGGGTGCACTCTGCCGCATATCGAGAATCATAGGTTTGCGTCTGGTGATATGTTATCCGAGTACATACAGACATTTCATGTAAGCTTGAGCAATATCGATTTTTTTCATCCACTTGTATCGTCAATATGTCACGATTTTCGATAATACAGCGATTGTTTTCATTCACGCATGATTGCATTACAGCCAATATACAGTATACGTATGTGTTGCGTTCTCGTGGGAAATTCCCTTTCAAGTTTATGAGCAAAATTCCCGATGCTACTATATTTTTAACAAATCGTGAAATTATGGCTCAGTGGAACAAGATTTGTAAATATAAAGTAAAAATAACTAGGATTTAGTACAGTCTTTATGATTATTTTTGACTAGCCCGCTGGACTACTTTGAAAGGTGTTTGACCCGTCCATCGCCATTTTAACTGGCAATATGGCTATAGACCAGCGGAATACAGTTTAGGTCGAACCCTGGTTTGTGTTTCATAACATCAGCAGTTTTGAAAAATATCTTTCATACAAATGAATTAATAGTGGAATAAATAAACAGTAGTTTTGTATTACCCTCTGATTATATGATGAAAAACATCAGTAACATGTTATATAATTAAGGACTTTTTAATTATTTTTCTTCAAACAAACAAAATCACGGTAAAACCGTGTTTTTCCCTGGCGGTAAACAGGCTAGCCAAAAATTGAAAATCGCCCAAGACGTCCAGCCACTATACTAATATAATCAGAGGAACCGTTTATATCGCGAGCAAAGAAAAATTGGTTGATGCCGGACTCGAACCCGCGACCTCTCGATTGCCGAAGTGTTGGGAAATGAGTGTGTTTTCAGAACGCACAATGTGTAGAAAAGGTTTACGTCTCACTTTATATCCATGGTGGTCTCTGATCCTCTGATTATATTAGTATAGTGGCTGGACGTCTTGGGCGATTTTCAATTTTTGGCTAGCCTGTTTACCGCCAGGGAAAACACGGTTTTACCGTGATTTTTTTGTTTGAAGAAAAATAATTAAAAAGTCCTTAATTATATAACATGTTACTGATGTTTTTCATCATATAATCAGAGGGTAATACAAAACTACTGTTTATTTATTCCACTATTAATTCATTTGTATGAAAGATATTTTTCAAAACTGCTGATGTTATGAAACACAAACCAGGGTTCGACCTAAACTGTATTCCGCTGGTCTATAGCCATATTGCCAGTTAAAATGGCGATGGACGGGTCAAACACCTTTCAAAGTAGTCCAGCGGGCTAGTCAAAAATAATCATAAAGACTGTACTAAATCCTAGTTATTTTTACTTTATATTTACAAATCTTGTTCCACTGAGCCATAATTTCACGATTTGTAAAAAATATACTAGCATCGGGAATTTAGCTCATAAACTTGAAAGGGAATTTTCCACGAGAACGCAACACATACGTATACTGTATATTGGCTGTAATGCAATCATGCGTGAATGAAAAAATCGCTGTATTATCGAAAATCGTGACATATTGACGATACAAGTGGATGAAAAAAATCGATATTGCTCAAGCTTACATGAAATGTCTGTACTCGGATAACATATCACCAGACGCAAACCTATGATTCTCGCTATGCGGCAGAGTGCACCCCCCTCCCATTGTGTCTTCATTGTGTTCCAGGAATCTTAGGAATTCTTTAGAGGATTTCGGGGGGGGGGGAGGTCCGTTACAATAGAACAACCGTGCGTAAGTGTATACGGACATTTGGGGGCGTGGCACTCTGCCGCATATCGAGCATGGTATAGATGCAAGAATTTCACCAACCTTTATATATCGCGGAACCCGCTCGGTGGTCGAGAGGTTAAGACGTCTGCACTATTAAGCAGGAGGTCGTGGGCTCGAATCCCGCCCGAATCTCCTGTGAAGTTTTTTTCACAGACACTCGGAAAGCACTGAGTATACGGTGCTATATACACGTCGGTGTAGGGCAAAATTAAATCAATCGAATAACATAAATTAATGTTGAAAATTATTTTATTAAATGCATCTGAGACGACAATATTTAAAGGGTTGTTTTATACAATCACCAACTTCTGCACAACAATGCACAAATCAACCATGATGTTGCATTATGATCCTGCTGTGACATCACTGATTTGCTCATGAATATGCATAATGCTTCAAAGTTTATATTTCTTATTTATTGTCATCAATAGTTTGGTGACGTCTCATTAAAGTCGTACAGAAGTGATCGTCTGAAATTATTAAGCACTATGTTAGCTGATGTCCACATTCCATATGCTGAAAGAATAAGGTAAACGGACAAGTGGACGGGAACATATGTCATCTCCCCAACAATGCAATATGGTAGGGGAAAGTGACTGATTGCATTCAATAAATTTTTTAATAAAACAACACAAACGCTATTAATGGTAGGCATATACTTGTTTCTTGTTTGCATTTTTTCCTGAAAATCTCCTCTGCCCATTATACACATAGTCGATATTCCCATATATTAAAATGAGCATGTTTTTAATGAAAGAAACCTAAAAACACAAGTTAAAAACCATAATAAATGTCATTGAATACCGCCTCACGACGTCATACCTCACGACGTCATTCATTGGAGAGCCATCATGACTATGGCTGATGACAAAAAAGCGACGCCTAGTAAAAGTGTTGAATAGTACGGCGATATATCGCAATAAAATACGGCGATATAACGCAATAGTACGGCGATATAACGCAATAAAATACGGCGATATAACGCAATAGTACGGCGATATAACGCGATAGTCACGGCGATATATCGCAATAAAATACGGCGATATATCGCAATAAAATACGGCGATATATCGCAATAAAATACGGCGATATAACGCAATAGTACGGCGATATAACGCAATAGTACGGCGATATATCGCAATACTACGGCGATATAACGCCGTAAAAAAAGCATGAGTACTCTAGGAATTGGCGAATATGAGCCACCGTAGTATAGTGACACACTCACACTGATTATAAGTACATTGTATATTAACATTTATTGACCATTTTTCAAGTGTTGCTGGGCACTTTTTGTAGCTCAGCTCACGTTTAACACTATTCTGCCAGTTGTAGGTAAGTATATGTATGTTCATTTGGGTTCAGCCACCGGTGACCCAGTTTACCTGTCAATACTGAACAATACGGTTTGGAGTGGACTGATACAGATGGTATACTGTATTGACATCACCTGGTAACACACAATTGCCATTATTTGTATTATTATTATTATTTTTATTTATTTTTTTTATTTTTTATATAGGGCCTACATCGTAAGCAATGTGAAATTCAGCTTCTGGGCTGCAAACTGTGTGTTGAATAAACCATGATAATAATAAATACAAATCGCTAATATTAATAATTGTTTATCAGTGTAAACCCGGTATTAATATGAATTAAAGCAATAGCTAATAAGTAAGGCTTCTCTATAGACTACTGGGACTTAATAAGTACTTCGTATACAACCTTATATATTTCCATGATATTCTCCTTGGGCGTAAATCCTGGGGGAGCCTTCATACGCTTTTTGGTTCCAGTAATTATTTGATCAATATCCTCGTTAACACTTGAACGTTAGAAAACTTATTAAAGGCTACAATTTTGAAAAAATGTCTTAACAGTTGCCCAAAGATAGGCCTAATTCCATTTTCCCCTAAAAAAAAATTAAAAACTTTCTAAAAAACATTTTCTCAAAAAATAATTCAACAACATAAGATTTTAAAAGTTTTGCTCAAGTCGTGATATTCAGGGGCGGTCCTTTTGGTTTCCCATATCCCTGAGCAACATTTAGGCCATTGTCGATCTCGCCAATCGTGATCATGTACAATTAGGTAAAACAGGTGTTGTGTACTTTTGTTGATATTTTTCGATAATCGAGCCACACCTAAAAGAAATTCCTCTATAACCCCAAGAGTCGAACATCACCGTCTGTGGCTATGCCTTTATATGGAGTTTGTCACATGGAGCGTGACTAATTAAGAAAAGAAAATCACACAGTGGGTTGTTTTGGTAGAACGGAGCGGCCGGCCAGATCAGCGTAGGAGGCGGGCAAACAAACACACCACAAAGAGGTAGAAAAGAACAAAAGAAATACAGTAAATCAGATATCCAATACAAGAGGCTGAAGCATAATTAAATAATACAAGTTATAATTATCACACCTAAACAGACAGTGATGTCACAGTAGAATTACTATGGATAATTATGGGAAAATACACCCTATTGCATATAGCTACCTTATATCAAATGGGGCAAAATCTGAGAGAAATGGCTTTACTGGTGATTCAAAATAAGAATGGCGGCCCTTCACCAAAATTAAACAGTGTTGACAAATTGATATCAAACTACAGTTTTTTCTTTCTCAATTGTTATTATTATTATTTGTTTTACTTAAAACATTTTCAAATTGTTATGCAATCAAAGGGAACCAAACCATTGAAGCCCTGTTTAACCTGTAATGTACTATAAATAAGTTGAAAGGGCTGCAACCATAGGCATAAAGATATGAAAACCTTTTTAACAAGAAATTAACATGTGAGTCAAGGAGTGAAATTTACATTATATGCCTACACTGTAAAAAATTTCTGTATTTTTACAGAGAAAATTTCACAGAAACAGTATGTTTTTTATTTTCACAACACTTAAATACAGATTACAGCCATTTGCTTGGATTTCAAATAACAAATTGCCTGTATTTTTAACATATGGATGTAAAATTATTTTACAGATTTTTGTAAACTATAAAAGCAAATTGGGGCGTTATCTTAAAAAAAAAAAACATCTGTATTTTTACATCAAAGTGTCTGGCGATGCTGCTGCCATCACTTTTGATGTAAATTTACAGAATTCTTTTTACAGTGTAGGCTCTATTACTTGCAGAAATGCTCTATTCTATATTGAGTCATACCCAACATTTTTTCGAGTATCAGCAATCAGAGAGGTAACTGATTATCATGGGTAAAATAATACAAGTTATAAATATCACACCTAAACAGAGAGTGATGTCACAGTAGAATTAGGTTCAGTTTAAATCTGCTCTAATCCATTAATTTTTTAATTACTTTATATTTGACTGTATACTTACTTATGGAAGGTCATATATATTTCATCAATTGTATTGCATTGAAAAACAGCCAAAGAGAAGGTCATAATATAGCCCTACGTGTGTGTTTTCAAAAGTTAAATATTTCATCAATTGTATTGCATTGAAAATCAGCCAAAGAGACCTTAGGTTCGTGGAAACGGGCGATACAGGAACATCACTTTGGCTTGGTTTTATCGCCTGTGTTCAAGACCCCACGGTCTTTACCGCGGAATAATGACCGATGGGCCGGTGGACACGGGCCATTAACGACCAGGTGAATTGGTCGTTCAAGAGTACTGTTTCCAAAATTCCATATTAGAATGGATACAAAAATATTAATGTATATTTACTATTTTATTGACACTGGTATTGACACTGATAACGTAGTATAATAGGCGGCTATGCCTAAGCTGAAACTTTCACAGTTTGGTAGTAGTCCTATAAGGCCAGCCTTTATTGATTCAAAGAGAGTTGACAATTTTACATGGTGGAGTATCAATTCTGGTTTGCTGTAACACCATGTGATAAATATAGGTTGGTGAAATTCTTGCGTCGGGTGATAAACAACTGATTTTTATTTTTGCCCGACACCGACGTGTGTATAGCACTGTATACTCAGTGCTTTCCGAGTGTCTGCTTACTAGTGCAGACGTCTTATTATTAACCTTTCGACCACTGAGCTTGCCCGATGACGATTTTCCGGCTAGAATCCCATATAGCGGCGGGTTCCGCGGTATATATAGGTTGCTGTATCTGTGTGGCAATATCTATTCTGAGAAGATTTAGTTCTGATAAGAACTTGTCCTGCTTATCTGCTGCCGCTGAGTAGATTGGGAGACGGGGGGAATGCTCGAAATTATCTTCACTGCCGCTGAGTGAGATATGTTGGTCTCAACGTTTCGACTAGCTTGCTTTAGTGATCTTCAAAGAGAGTTAAAGCATAGTACTCGTCTGAAGAAGCAACACTATGATGTTGTACATTGCATTTAAATCTCAGATTGTCTTCTAACTAACTGAGATGGTGACCAGAAAAAGGGGAAACATGCTCTCTTGTGTGCTCCCTCCCTCTAGAAACGTCACCGAGTGACTACAATATAGCCTATACTCAGATGACTATTGAGACCGAATAAACAGCACAAACATACCTGTATCTAGTACACCTTGACCATCCCCAAAATTTACAAGTAGTTGTATAGCGCTGCTGGCAAGTGTACGTGCACGTGGTGGCACTACAAAAATAATGAGAAAGAAATTACGATTCAAATTATGTATGACAACCTTTTAACGGTAGCTTCTTTTGAAATATGTATATGTATGAGACTATTCCTTTCGTTTCCCATTGGCGGCAACGTGTTTGCTCAAAAGTCAATTTTGAAAATAAAGGCGAAAAAATTCAGAAAACAAATCATTTGTGTTACTATGATATTAGTCTAATGTTTGAAGACGTACGGTAATTATTCCATGTAATTCGCTAGTTCACCTATTCTTGTTTTCCATTGAAAGGAAGTAAAATGAGATATTTCACAAAACAATTATTCTTTTGAAATTCGTTGTAGAAAGCAATTTATTTACTTCCAACCAGGAAAGAAGAAATGTAGAGTTCAACAAAATATGATGCATAACAGAATTCACTCGGATTATACCCTGCATAACAGTGGGATCAGTTTATGCCTCTGCGGTGTTTATACTGGGTGAGGTGTCCAATATAAACACCACTGATGTAGAATATAACATCCTGATATTTTAGGATACCGGTACATCTAACAAAACCGGCATAAACCTGGCAATTATATTCACTGTTTAACGTTATTGCTTCAGGTGCAACAAAGGTCATTATTAAAATGTAATTATATTAAGAGAACTCAACTGTGAAAACGGCAGCCATAATGCTAGGAAGATGACGGTACAGCAACTTATACTTAACATGATGTCCTCTTTAGGTAGAGTAAGGCAAACTGTTCCTGGAAAATAATTATAGGAATAGGCCTAAATAAATGTCTTATAAGCCTATAATTACACATCTTTAACAAAATAATGTAATTCTTAACTAGGGGTAATAGTAATACACGTCTATTTATTTGATTTGTTTGTTTTGTAGAAAGGACGAAACAAAATTCAAATGAGATATTTTACAAAATATTTAAACAAAGCATAGTCTCCGTTAACAGTCCTGACAACCAGTGAGAGCGTTTTTGTAATATTCCTTGTGGGAATAACAGGAATAATCAAAATATGAAATTACCTGACTTTTAAGCAGACTGCAATCATTCAAGTATTCTTTTGGTGTTCGCGGCCAAACAATATTCCCCGTGCAGTTTTTGTAGTTCTGTTTGTATAGATTGACCACCAATGAAACAAAAGTCACGCGACTTGTCTCAAACATAATTTTGTTGTATCAGTTCCTGGTACAGCGAATGTTTCAATAATCACGGGGGGAAACCCGACATTTTACAAGATAATAGCCCTACTACTGTCTGGCTTGCAAATTGTTTAAATGTTACCAAAATTCAATCATGCTTAAAAGCCGTCAATAGCTTCCTGCAGAAACTCAGCGTCGCAGACAGTTCTTTTCAGCGAAAGTGGTATGTAACATTTATTGGGCGTTATTAAATTAATATTTCAAACATCGTGCGATGTAGGCAGATCTTCCAACCTTTCTTAAAATTGCACACAAAAATAGCCTATAGCGGTGTTTGGTTTGTGGGCACATCTCCCTCACTAAACTCCATGGGAAAAAAGTAATTGACCTCCCCACTGTAAAACAAAAACGTTCAAGTTCAAGTTCAAGTTCAAGTAAACTTTATTAAGCACCATAACTGGGCAATTTCAGCTCGCCATAAATATATATATATATATATATATATATATATATAAAACACATATACATACACATACATACAAAGAAAACACAAAAATGAAATGGAATAAAACTACAAATATACAATGAGAAAACCATAAAATAGCCTACACTTACTACATATGAAAATTACGCCTAAAATAAACCCCCGCTAACCGACTGCGAGTTGTACTAAAATACTAAGATACAGGCCTCATAAAAACCCCGTCCACCGTGTGTAAATAATGATAAAATGTTATAAAAAACTACAACAAAATCAAGACAATCAAAATGTGCCAATTAAACCTATTGGACATGAAAATAAGAAACCTGATAAATATCCCCACCTAACGTATGAAATTACTATTAAAATATGTCACAGCCATCGGAACAAAAGTATGTTTGTATCGGTTTGTACAAGCAGCCGGGGGCCTCATCCTACCACTTCGACTAATGACACGCCCAACGAGCTCACCATGCAACGGGTGACCGGGGTCATCCATCACAGAGCGAAGCTTACGTTGGAGGCAGGAGTGATAGAATGAATCCAGCGGCCGCTGGTCATCCCCAATCAAACACCCAGACTTCCTAATTATCCTATTAATTCTCTTCTTATCTTGTTCAGTAGCACTGCCTCCCCAACACACAATACAGTAAGTAAAAACGCTGGTAATTACTGAACGATAAAACAGTGACAAAATAGTATGATCAACATGAAATGATTTCAATTTCCTTAAACAATAGAGGTGAGAATTTAACTTCGACATGATAAGATCTACATTATCTGACCAATTGAGTTTATCATTTATAACAACTCCTAAGTATTTATAAGAATTGACCTGTTCAACCGGGGAGCCTGAAATAACAATAGAGTCAGGATCAAATTTGTTAGTTCTGAAATCAATAACCATTTCTTTTGTTTTGCTAACGTTGAGTTCAAGAAAATTGCCCTTACAATAGTCCACAAACTTATTAATCTCATTAGAATACACTGTAAAGTCATCATTAGTAACCAGTCCAACCATTGCGGTGTCATCGGCAAACTTGACAATCGGAGATGAATCGGCTCCGGATCTATAGTCTGATGTGTATAGGCTGAACAGGAAAGGCGTCAAGGCCGTACCCTGTGGTGCCCCCGTGCTTGAGTTTACAATATCGGATAAGACAGATTGCACCCGTACAAACTGGGATCGAGAGGTAAGATAATCCAGGACCCAGGAGATCATAGGCTTGGGAACGTCCATGGACAATAGCTTAGTTGCCAACAGATGCGGCTGGATTGTGTTGAAGGCCGATGAAAAGTCAAAGAACATAATTCTCGCTGAATTGCTACATTTCCCATACACACCATTGATCTTGTTTTTCTCGGAAACCGATTTGAGATCCAGATGAGAGGCTACTCTGTCAATAACTGTTAAAATAGCATCTTCACAATTCCTATAACTCCTGTATGCGAACTGAAAAGGATCAATAAAATCCTTCACTATACCCTTTAGTTGTGGTAAAACTAAACGTTCACAGGATTTAAAGGCAACCGAGGTCAAAGCTACTGGGCGAAGATCATTCATGCATGATACTTACAGGATTTAAAGGCAACCGAGGTCAAAGCTACTGGGCGAAGATCATTCATGCATGATACTTACAGGATTTAAAGGCAACCGAGGTCAAAGCTACTGGGCGAAGATCATTCATGCATGATACTTACAGGATTTAAAGGCAACCGAGGTCAAAGCTACTGGGCGAAGATCATTCATGCATGATACTTTCGGTTTCTTAGGAATTGGGATGATACATGACTTCTTCCAAATGTCGGGGACAGACTGATTGATAAATGAGTAGTTAAAAATAATACTAAAAATACCGCATAGCTGATCGGCGCACAATTTCAATAATCGTGGTGAGAGATTGTCTGGCCCAGAAGATTTACATGGCACAAGCTTACTGAATTCGCGGCGTACATCTTCCTCAGTACAAATAAAATGTCCACCATCGGTAAAACTAGTAAGATGAGACTTGATAAAAACAATGTCCTCGTTACAATTACGGCAGTCAAAGCGGTTATAAAACGTATTAAGATCGTTTACGTAGCTTATGGTTGGATTCAATAATAAGTTCTGGCAAGAATTTGTATTTTTTCCAGCGTACCCACTCATCAGTTTCATACCCTCCCATACTTTCTTCATATTATTATCCTTAAAGTGTGATTCAATTTTCCGTTTGTAGTTAAGGCGTTCCTTCCGGATGGCTTTTTTCAATTCTTTCTGTACCTGTACCAGATTATCACCACCATGTGCAAACGCCTTCTTTTTACGGTTAATGATCCCTTTGACATGTTTTGTAATCCACGGTTTGTTGTTGGAGTAGATCTTAACCTCCTTTGTGGGAATAATAAGTTCTGTACAGAAATTCACGTAATCCACAATAGACTCAGTCAATTCATTGATATCGATACTAGAGTCAATGAAAACATTCCAGTCGGTGCAATCAAAAGCAGCTTTGAGATTATTAACCGCTTCTGTCCACTTCTTCACCCGGATAACTTTCGGTTTCTCCCTCTGTACAATGGGGCGATACAATTGGATCGTAATAACAGTAGATTATGGTCAGCTCGTCCTAAATGTGGTAATCGGGTTGCTGTGTAGGCATCCTTAACGTTTGAATAACAATAATCCAGGGTAGCTGTGCCACGAGTGGCACAAGTAACGTATTGATAGTATTGTACACCACCTTTCAATAGCTTACAGTGATTAAAGTCTCCATTGATCAGGAACAATGCGTCTGGGGATATGGACTCGATACCCTGTAGAGCCTGGCTGATTTCAATAGCGGCGGTCTTAGCAACTGAGCGATTAGGTACATAGACTGTTGTAAGAATAATATGTGAAAACTCCCGTGGTAAATAATATGGTCGGAGACTTATGATGAGAATTTCAACATTATGATGAGAATTTCAACATTTCATGAATGCATCTTTGTGTTAATTTATAAGCACCTTTTTGAAAACATGAAGTGTTATCCCCTATAAAAGTGTTTTTGTGCCTAAAGAATTTTTTCCCTTATTCAAGTATAAAAAGCAATGTTCCAATACAAAAGCAGTTTGATGATAATTAACGGTTCATTGCACCGACCCGACCTAGAACTTTCTGTGCATGTACTAGGTTTTCCCTGCGACAGATCTGTGATCTACTGTCAAGCTAGCCCTTAATACAATAATAGTCTGTTCATGTATGTATACGTGATTCACTTTACCCGGTACTACGGAAAACCAAGTTCATTGCGACTAGAACAGATTGAGTATACATCACTTTTACACAGGT
>CM055829.1:3479691-3507719 GCA_029582265.1 Zoroaster sp. YZ-2022
TACATGTGTAAGCTATGTTACATGTATAAAAAACTTTAAGCGCTAGGAAAAAACACAATAATTAAATAATGGTCCAAATAAGCATGGAAAGAATGTCGTATCCGACCGCCACTTTTAAAGGTTTTGGGGGGAATTTGTTTGTCGCCACTAACCAGTTAAAAAAAATTTCTATCAATTTTTCAGGGTACAGAAAGCGAAAACTATCTTTAAAATCCACTTTTATGATGGTTTTCAGACTTTATTTCTCTTCTACAAACATCCTCCCCTTCAGAAAATAGAAGGATTCTATACACGTAGTTGCCACTGCGCATGTACAATGACTGTGTTGGTCACTAACAGGGGAGTTTACAAGATCAGACTGACATGAGGAAGTCATTATAGTACCAAAAATGCCTGATTTTTCATGAAATAAATATCCTGGAATAGTTTGAAGTATATGTCCATCATCATCCACCTTACTAGTAGGGAAGACGAAAGCAACAGCGCCTTCACATCAAAAGTGCTGAAAAAAATCCGTTACGAGCGATAATTTCTAACTTCAAAAATGTATTTCTCACTAGAAAACAAAGCTACAACTCATTAACCCTCCTATGTACATGTACAGTGCAGTTGCCATAGAATTGTCAGACCTTTCAAAACCTTTCAAGTTTGCTGTACTGAAGGGTTTTGAAAGGTGAGAAAACTGTCTGACAAAAGGGACCTATGAAAGGTTTGGCGAAAGGTGAAACAACTCTCTGAACAAACTGGTGTTGAAATGTTTCAATACCTTTCAAAGGGTATTGAAAGGTGTGGTTGTTCAGTAGCAACAAATTCTGGAGGGTTTTAAAGGGTTCATAATTATTGATAGCCATTTTGCCAGTAAGCAGATTTTGAAAGGTTTTGAAAGGTCAAACCATAGGAGGGTTAACACAGTAGATTCATGCACCATTTTCACTGTTTCACACTTTAAAAAGGTTTTGAACAAATTTTACCGTCGAGTTGAAGATGAAAACGAAGCCCGAAAATGGCCCAAAGCAGAAAATCAACTGTCAAATTCGCCGCTCAAAAATGTTCCAAAAAAATTAGCGGTAAGACCCATTTTTATATATGGCGGGGACTTTGTGTTCCAATCATCAATCCTAACGATCTTGGTATCAAAATAGCTTAAAATTAGATCTGTAGCCAGAAAACTGTTTCAAATGTACTTAAAAAAATTAATTAGGTCTTAAAACAAAAGAAAGACTTTGAGACTGAATAATTTTGGATCCAACACTGGTACGGCCTTCACCCGTACCTCAATGGAATGCCCGTTTTTTGCTCTTTCCGACAGTATGTGGGTTGTACCTTGACATCGAGGTCCCATTAAGTTATGGAGTGTCGTGGAGTGTCGTGGCCGAGCGGTCTAGCGCACCGAACTCAAGTTCTGGTGTTGCCAGCAGCAGGGTGTGGGTTCGAGCCCCGGTCGTGACACTTGTGTCCTTGAGCAAGGTACTTAACCATAATTGCTTCGTCCTTCGGATGGGACGTAAAGCCGTAGGTCCCGTGTGTTGTATAATGCACGTAAAGTGGATTGTCGTGCGGTCTAGCGCACTGAACTCAAGTTCTGGTGTTGCCAGCAGCAGAGTGTGGGTTCGAGCCCCGGCCGTGACACCTGTGTCCTTGAGCAAGACACTTAACCATAATTGCTTCTCTCCACCCACGGGTTAAATGGGTACCTGTGAAGGCAGAGATGGTTTGCAAAAAATTAGAAAGAAAATGAGGGGTCAATGGTCATGATAGGTTAACCCTGTGCAAAGTTACGATTTTTTGTTGATTTAAATATTTAGTCATTTTGGAGGCCAGTTTCATTTGAAAAGTTGTGACCGCATTTGCTTGCAACGTATCCTTGTAGTACTAACAAAGTGTCTATATAGCATGTACCCCTTTTATAACAAAAAAATCTCATTGAATACCAAAATCCACCCGTGCGTGACACCCCGATTAAGCGTGCGTGACACCCCGATTCACCGAGTCAAATCGCCGATAGAGGTGATTTTTTTTTTAATTTGCTGTCGGATCATTTTCCGCGAGTTGCACTGTTTTTCCACCAACGTTACATTTGGCACCACGATACGGTGTATCCTTTTTTCGTGGTTTCAAGTTTCGTGAAGACCATCCAATACCTCTAAATTGATGATGAATTTCCGTCATGCACAATGATGAAAAACGGGTCGTAAACACGGCGATATTTCTAACGTCCGAGTTCGGATATTTTGCATTGAAACGAAGCAAAATTTATGAATGAATCTATTAGATGGCGTCTACAGATTAACGATTAATCCGCACAGCGACAACGCGAGCTACGGACAGCTAGCTAGCCAGGGGAAACGTTTTCGCGAGAACCCGGATGTGAGTGAGTCGGTCACAATCGCGATGTCTAAAGTTAGCTTTTGAAGTGCGCCGCCAGCGGCGGCTTGCGTGAATCTGCCTATCAGTGCAGGCCTGTTACTTAGGCCAAGAGAATGAAAGTCATAGATTTGCGTCCGGGAAATTTTGAAAACACATGAGGCTTTTTTTCATTATTCATTATTTCCATTGATCATTAATAACAGCGCAATCACAAGATGTTTCTTCTAATCTGTGTACGTACATGTACATGCATCATTATACGTGCGGGCCGCACACACAGGCATACTAGTACTACTCACTAGGCTCAACAGCGAACGTGTTGTGCATGTGAAGGCGGTACAGTTGCAGGTGCGGATCGGACGGAGTTTACCATACAGTTTTAGCGCGATGCGACCTTTTTTGTGAACGACGTACGCGGGACTAAGACTGTAAGAGAACATGTGCTAATGATTATTTTATAGCGCACATAATGGTGGAAATTTGGTAAAAACTTCGTTTTACTGATGTGGATGATTTGGAACTAAATTTGTTTGGAGAAAATACCTTTTTGTGCAAATAATGATTTTTTTGGCAAATAATGAAAAATTTAGGCGGTAGCTTTCGGGACATGCGGGCGGTGGACGCAAATCTATGACTTTCATTCTCATGGCCTAGTGTTACTTACATGTAAGTTGTGGTTGATTTTTTTTGGATCCTAGGGAGGTAAGATTACATTATTGGTTATACTTATATTGAATGAGAAAAAGTGGCGGTCGGATACTGCATTCTACCCATAACGATAAGCATTTTTAGGTGGCGACAACACATCCGGTAACGCACGTTAAAATGAGGAATACAATGTACTGTACATGCACAACGCCAGAAGGAGCGCATTTTGCCTAGATCGCCTAAGGCTAATTTGTACAAATTAGGTCACAAACTTCCAGGCTAAAATCTCGGTAATTCAACAGACTTGGAAATAGAGCAATACGTATTAGGAACTAGGAACATTAACTAATCATTGGTTGTACTCACGTTCATTATAAGACGCTTGGAATTGGGAAAATTGTGGTAATTTGGGTGACAATCACAGTCAATAATAATACACATGTACACTTTACGAAGTGATTAGAATGATTTTTTACGTACGTATCCGGTGAATATGTACAGACTCTTGAGGGCGCTATTTACTTTACCTGAATTCTTGAAAGACCAATAATGTGAAAGGTGATTAACATTTTGCAAAAAGTACTTTGAAACTTTGAAACATTTTTTTTTTTTATGATGACCACAATTTTGTATATGATCACACATTGAGTTTCTTTTTCAACTTTCTGTTGCGTTAGGAAATAACTATTTTTAGCTGCAATTTTCTTTAAAACATAAAACCAGTTTTGGGGTGGAAGCCAATTTGCCGACTGACCTCAAAGTTTTGGAGCGTAAATATTTTTGTTTGTAAATATACCGACACAACACTAATATGATGAGCCAAATTAACTTGTTTTTGCCCCCCACTGGCCCACCCCCGGGGTGAGGAACTACCACCGGCCCGAAACCGCAGCTTTTAATTTAAAATATAATTAATTAAACAAAAAAAATTAGGCCCGTATTTTAGAACGTTCCTTTACTGCAAAGGACGCCTTTATGCCTATTGTTCTCAAGAGAACAATAGGCATAAAGGCGTCCTTTGCAGTAAAGGAACGTTCTAAAATACGGGCCTAAGACTTAAATAATCCTAGACAATAGCTGGGTATGTGTGGAAGTCATTTGGATGTAAAAAATCAATGGGGAATGCAGAGATAACAATGTTAATATAATTAATAGGGGTGCCACTGAAAAGAGGACAGGTCCAGCATTCTGATAAAGTCGTGGGTACCTCCCACGTCGGAGGGTACAACTTATAACAAACAAACAAATCGGCAAATATTCAGTGCTTAGAAACACAATACATTTGCAGTCGGCACATCCATAGCACTGAACATTTAATCTGAACCAACCCTTGTTCTAGTACCTTTGATGTTTGATTTGCCGACTGAGGCTCTAAATGCCGACTGAGAAAAATATTATGGGTGTCGATCACCAGGGCCAGATTAGCCATTGGGCCGGTGGGGCCGGGGCCCACGGGCCCTTGGCTCTCAGGGGCCCTTCGGGGAAACTGGACCGCGCGGCGCGGTACTGAGTTTGAGGCCCTGACAAGGGCTCCTGGGGCCCGGCCTTCAGGTCCCCCCCCCCCATGCTGGAGGTCCCTGCTGGGGACCACTGCTACACCGTACAAAGCCCAGCGTACGGTGTAGGCTAGCAGGGGCCCTTGTCTCTCACAGGCCCTTGTGTGTCCACCCGTTGTGGGTAGTGCGCGTCGGGAGGGTGGGGGGGGGGGCAGGCCCGGCTTCGCACGCACTGCGCTGTGCTGCCAACTGCTGCTGCAAATGTTATATAGGACCTATATGCTTATTATATTGTGTTCTGACGGGCGGCCCGCCGGCCCGTCACTGGCCGTTGATTGTGTTAAATTTAGGTCAAAAAGATGATATAAAACAAACAAAAAACGAAAAAAAACGAAAAATTTCGGGGTCCACGCACTGCGCCAAGGGGGGCCTTGAAAAATGATCGGCCCAGGGGCCCTAGTGGGGGTTAATCCGTCCCTGTCGATCACCCCCACCCCCGCCCCTTGCTATGGCCCTTCCCCTATTCAGAATTTGAGGCTGATACAATATATTCAAGTATTGCGTATCGCTGAACACGTAAGCAGCAGGATGAAGGCCATGATGAACTTTATACCAATATTTAGAAATCAAACATTGTAATTAAACGGAATTAAAAGAACATGTACATTCAATTCAAGTTTCAACGCGTAGACTATGCCCAAATAAAACTAAATCAGAAGCAAAGCTCCTCAATCGTCGAGAGTTGTACATGGACATGATAGGTTGTCAAATATGGTCACCATAAGTACAGTGGGATGTTATTGCAGCACTGTACACAGATCACACCAATGTACTACAACACTCTAGGGTGCCCCCCAGTCCCACTAAATAAACTCACATCGCAACCAATGCTAATATACAAAATATAAGTCCTCAATGTTTTAAACCAAAAGAAAAACATATTGATTGATGTCTGTTTTTTTTATTTTCTTCTCAATTTAATGTTTATAGTCCAGACGCCCGTTGAGTTATTCTCATCCCAATGGAAACCACCCTCTACAGTAGTGAAAACGCCCACACTGAAAAGCATCCATTTTGGAAAAAGCCTTACGCTTGAAATCAAATTGGGACCCGACTTTTTCATGGCCTAGTGTATCCAAAATACTTAAAGTCGGAAGTCAATGGGCTTTAAATATTACAAATTATGATAACAAAAAACAGACCCGATGTACACACTAATTATGCCTTGTATACTCCATTACCCCATTAATTAAAACACCTATAATAATGCGCATGGTTATCTCTCATATTAGTAAAACTACTTCTTTTTTTAAATCTACAGTCAAACATTACCTAAAGGTCATGAATCAAACGCTGTATGTAAAACGTTTTTGAATTTCTCACAAATAATTGAAGTCCGTCGGTGAGCCTTCTGTTTAATTATTTTTTTAAAAACCATTTTAGAGGGCAAACAGAGAAGGGCAGCAGAAAACTTTCTGAAAAAAAGTAGCCCCCGGCAAATATCCGACCAGAAAGTATTTTGATTGAGGTCACAGAACATCAACCCCCCGCTTTAATGGTTAAAATGGGGTCAAATATTTGGCTGTGGGTGACCTATGGAAGTTTTTTGGCTACATTCGATAGATCATGTCAAACCGAACGCGCCTACGAAGTTTCATGAAAATCGGCTGAAGAATACAGAAAATACGGAGGGGGATAATGAGGTCCCCACCCAGGTCTGAGATAATAATGCATGTGACGCACCCATGTCGTGTGGTACCACAGCAGTAATAATAGCGGAAAACCGTGGTCTCCGGATTAGGTTATTGATATGATGGCTGCATACATTTTTGCAAATGAGATATTTCCAGTACCTGATTTTACTATAGCAACTGAAGTTCATCAATTGTTTTTCATAAATAAAACACTCAGGTTAGATTTTCATTGTATAATGCACGCAAAGTGGATTGTCGTGGCCGAGCGGTCTAACGCACTGAACTCAAGTTCTGGTGTTGCCAGCAGCAGAGTGTGGGTTCGAGCCCCAGCCGTGACACCTGTGTCCTTGAGCAAGACACTTAACCATAATTGCTTCTCTCCACCCAGGGGTTAAATGGGTACCTGTGAAGGCAGAGATGGTTTGCTCTCTATGTGCTAGAAATGGCAGCAATTGAGCTGTATACTCCCCAGGGAGCTGAGATGGTTTCAGGAATGATTTATGAGCCTTATGAGCCTTATGAGCAGGGATAATAATATAATGCGCCTTGAGCGCCACTTAGTTGGTGGATACGTGCGCTATATAAATCTATACATTATTATTATTATTATTATTAATATAATAAAGATGCTGCAATGAATCTTGTATATAGGCCCCTAATGTTTATCAAACATTAATTTTTATGGTAAAATTCATAGAGCCTATTTCTCAAGGATGGCTAATCAATCACTTATTCAATGTAAAAAGAAACAATAAGCATTCCCAGGGCATGCTGGGAATTGCATGACAACCACACATTATTATTTTTACAAAACGCATGGTTGCACATCACTGCAAACCAACAGTCTACAAGTTGTTTTCACCATCTGTGGACAAATAAATAAGTGAATAAGAAATATTTTCAGTGATGACGAGTATTGTGTATTATGAGAAGCCAATAATTTAAAAGGTTTTCAATAATAAAATTAATTTTAGTTGTCCATACTTAATCTGCTCATGTTCCTTCTTATTCTGTGGGGGCTAGGGAGAGGGCATAGGCCACAATTGGATTCGCCAAGGCGTATATATTAACTGTTGTATAGGTCTCGAGACCGGTTTCAGTTGAGACCTGTCTCAAGACAAAATTCATTCATAAAACTATAGTTACCACAATTTGCAGTTCATGGGTGAGCAACCTCTTTTTGCTGAGCGTATCCATGTTGTTAAGCATAACAGCACAACTCGAATAATCATAGTATGTGCTGGGTTTGATATGAATTGAGACGAGGTAAGGCCAAACAAAAAATTGTTGAGTTGCCCTCCAGTGAAAATATTTGTATACCTATCAGCAAGGAATTTTGCTTCAGAATAAAAGTATCCCAAGCATTTTTGTTGTACTTTTCGCTGTGATTGACAGCAAATTCATCCATATTGCGTGCAACATGCAACATGCAACATGTGAGTGGCCATTCGATTTGAAAACGTGTAGATCGAGTCGCAATCATTGACACACGTACAGTGCGGGGAGCCAGTGGAAAACATGTGAGGGGCCATTCGATTGGAAAACGTGTGAGTCGCAATCGTTGGCACACAGTGTGTGCGAAGGCAGTGCACCATGTGAGGGCCGGGGCCATTCGATTTGAAAATATGTAGATTGAGTCTTGGGTACCGGTAAATTTACCGGTAAAAAAAGTGGAAAATTTCACAAATCAAACGTATTATGTTTTATACAAAGAAAATTGGTAAGTTTCATTAATAAATAGGCCTATGAATGACGGGGGGGAAAAAAAACACACAAAAAACCGATCCGAGATTTCAGCACTTTTGGGTCGGTCGGTGGAGGGCAACTCAACATCTTTTTTTGTGTGGCCTAATTGACATAACACTTTACACGTACTGCTCCATTCTTAAATGGGTAAATGCACCGAATAATTGCACGCAGACAAAAATAGTGGGCTGTTTTTTGTCTGGGTCAGTTGGTGTCTTACAAAGACTGCAGGACGATCAGAGCATACTGATCGAAACGTCGAGTTGTACCTCCAGTTCTTTTCAGAACTAATTACTACTCAATTGAGATTCCACATGGTGTCACCGCAATTAGTCTTACTTATCCTCCTCACCATGCAAAGCTACAAGTTTTACCTAAGAGTACAGGAGTTTGCACGGCATGTCTTAGGATGGTCATGTTATGCCTGTAGTGTACATAACTTTCTTTAAATCGTTGATGATTTAAATAATATGAGTAATATTGCATATAACTGATTTTGTTGAACTGACTGGGGATGATTTGATTAATAATTGCAATGGCTTTCGAAAAAGAAGAACTCATTTTGGGAGCTGGAAAATGGGCCGGATAACGTTGTGTTTATGTACGAATGGTATGTTGTTGTTTACAGTTCTCACCGGTGTGAAATACATTAACATATGACCTGGACCAGCAAGTACCCTAAAACCGTACAAAATACTAACAAATACAATACAACAACAGGAGACTACTGAGATGCTAAGCGGCAACAAACCCACTGGTCCCCCTCCAATTACAAGTGCACATAAAACAAAAGCAGAGGGAAAAAGAACAGCAAGGCCATTGCTACCTTACCGCCAAAATTTCAATTAAATAAACAACAAGACATTACATAGGACCTAAAAATAGAAATAAATCATCAGGCAATACACACATTATAATTCAAATAGAAGTGTCAGTGCGCTCTGAAAGTCTTGAGAGGGCTCTATCTAGCTGGATAATGATACACGGGAAGCAATTACGTGGTATCTGGTGAAGACCCATGGTCCTAGATCTCAAGAAGCGGGATGGAACATGGAGTTAAGAGATAATTTGATGTAACCAAGAGCCATGTTATTGAGTGATTTGTAAACGGTTAAGAGTACCTTGAAAATGATAAGTTTCCTGACTGGGAGCCAACGTAGATCCATCAGAATGGGTTAAATATGCATGTTCATGTTTACTTGCTCTGACAACTTGCAGCTGTATTTTAGACATGCTATAGCTTAGGGGCCGTCCATAAAGTACGTACGCACGGAATGCCGACTTTTTTTTACCCCCGCACCCCTCCCCCTTGTACGCATGGCATACGCAGTGGCTCCAACCCCCCTCCCCCTGTACGCATACGCATTCCATATCTCTTTTTGACTTCTCAGACTACCTTATTCTAGCATCATTAAACGTCACAGTACACTTGCTGTATGATTCGCAAGTCGCATCCAAAGACTGAAATAAATCACAAAATGTTGACAGAAAAAAAATTGCAACCATTTTTATTAACGGACCAGGATGAATGATTGATCTTGTGCTTCCGTAAGTTGCAACTGTTTTTTCTTCGTTGAATTTGCTTTTTTATACATCTCCACAAGTTTAGCGTAGCGGCCTGGTACTAGCCATTTTGACCGTGTTTTTTATACGACAAAATAAATGCAGGCTTCAAGCCACTATTTTTTCAGTGTTTAACAAACAACTCATGCAGCCGTCGATTACATCAATTTCAATGAAACAGAAATCAGCGATTCCTTTTGTTTGATTGAATTTATTTCTGACGGAAAAAACAAAACATAATTAGCAATACGTAGTTCCAGTTTAGCGATCAAAATGAATGTGGATGCATTTTTGCCATTTTCTCTTTTACGACATGATAACATAAGAGCTAACGTTCAGTTGCGCAAATGTATATTAATATTAGATGGCTGCAGAACAACAATATCAGTAATATTGCACCAGGAACATTTGATGGTCTACAAAAGGTCACTTATTTGTAAGTTGCATGTCATGAATTTTAATCACGCGGCAAGAAGCCACCAATTCTCTCGTCTGGATTACGTTTGACAGCGAAACAAACTAGATAAAGTGTGAACTTCATGTTTACTGAAGGAAATTGTTGTAGGCCTATACATTTTCACAATTTGTTACGATATGACACAACGCAATCAGAAACATTGTTACAGATCAGTAGCTGAATGTTTTATCTGGATTTAACAACACATGCCTATTAAATATATTACAATTAATACAATAATACAAACATGTGGAACATTTATTTTGTAATAATTTAAATATTGTCCCACACACTCACACATTGTACCACTTAATATAGATGGAAGATTGCCACCGAACATGTTTATACCGATGCACGCAAGTGTTTTCTCTAAAATAATTGAATCTCAGGCACAATTATTTGTTGTTCTCTGGCAACGTTTCACAGAAGTTTGCTTTGATGAGCTATAACATCGCGTATTATATTATCTTGAATACAAAAGGTAATCAATCATACTCGTAGTTGTATTTAGTATGGCAATTGGGAAAATTTTTGTTTCAATAAATTGAAGTCGTTACAGTATGTCGCACTAGTCAAATGGAAGGCAGTACATTTTGTTTTAATGTTGTTGCAGTCAAAGTATTAATGAACTGTAGGCAGAATTCTTTCTCATAGTATATACTGACCAATCAGTATGATATCTGCAGAACAAAATCAGTGAACTTGCGAATGGAGCATTTTTTGATGGTCTACCATGGCTCCGAGAATTGTAAGTTGTAACGTCATGAATTTTAGTCACACATAGCATCAAGCCACCGATTTATCTTTACTTAAGTTACGTCTTTTATTTGTTACTTTATTTGCCACCGAACATTCAATTGTTTTGTACATTTTGTTTTTAATTATTATTTTCTTTTTCGAGAAATTTGTGAAAATTGTAGCTCATAACGCTGTGTCTCAAACAGGACAAAGAAAAATGCACAAAACCAGCCAAAAATTCGTTTAACTTTGATTGAAACAAAAGTAAGAAGATCCTTTTTGCCGAGTCAAATAGTTGTATGCATTTTCACTCATTTAGTTTTAATAACACAGCGTAATGAGATACACTTTTCACATTTTTTTGGTTTTCTTTTCTTTAAGCAAAATATCTTGAATAACTTGAATATCATGCGTCCCTAGGATTTTTATCAAAGGATTCGTGTTCGTTAAGTTCAAGAGTTAAGTAAGCCTGTGTGCGGTATGGAGGCCCGGTGTGCGTTCTGGATACAAAATATGGTTTAATCTATAGTATAGAAGCTAAGAAGGCAAAGGGGAGAACGGTAGAATTGTCTCTTGTCTTCATTCAACATTGTATTA
Source organism: Zoroaster sp. YZ-2022 (assembly GCA_029582265.1). NCBI lineage: Eukaryota > Metazoa > Echinodermata > Asteroidea > Forcipulatida > Zoroasteridae > Zoroaster > Zoroaster sp. YZ-2022. Next base: position 3,490,998 of record CM055829.1, read on the forward strand.
TCTGTTATTTACACAATTACAGTATTCATCAAAAGTATAAATACAAACAGTAAGATAAAGTGATCGAATGAATGTTTATCTTTAATTTCAATCAAGTTAGTGTGTTTGCTTATTAAATGGAATTATAACAGTAGTAATTCAGATGATAATTCAGTACTAAATTTAGGTGATGACGTTATAAAAAGGACGGGCTAGTCCTAGTAAAAATGGTGACCATATAATTATAATACTTACAACAAATAATCTAACAGGCTCATAAACAGCGAGGACCGCTTGTAAACAGGGGATACATGAAAGATCTACGGCTAAACTAAAACGTCGGTGACGAAATGTATATTAAATGCAACGTGAAACTCCATACAATTAAAGCCTTTAGGTCTATAGTTTAAAGACGGTGAAAACAACCTAGTTCAACTTACAACTTTTCAAAATTAACAACGTTTCAGGATTATTTACAGAGATTTATTGGTTAAATGCATGGGTGGTTGTTACTGATCAGGAGATCCCTAGGAATCAATATTAAACATAAATACAACAAGAATCAACGAATACTCACAAAATATGGTTTGAATGAAGGAAATTATATTACTTTCTATGGACTGCAGCTTTGTACCCGTAAATGTAGAACATTAAGAATGCTATTAGGAGAGAATGGTAAAATCCTCTATCGTCTTCGGCCAACTGTTTTGAATGATTCGAAAAAAGCCCGCTGACGGTGTACGTGATTGACTGTAGGTTAACTTGACTTGGCTGCATTACACTTAGTTCACTGTATGCATTTGTAAACTTAAAAAAAGATTTTTTTTTTACTTCATCTTCCTAAAAAGAAATCCTCCACAATCGTGAATTACTATTATATAGAAAGGCTTTACTTCTGAAATAATATTGAAGTTAAAAAAAATGTACACAGAAAAAATAATTGAAATTATGAAAATAATTATGAAAATAAAAACCTAGTCTTGGTCCTAGTACCTCCTGTTTACAAAGGGAGCGTTCTAACCACTAGACTACCATTCCAGTCTGATTTGTCGGTGAATTAATTATTAAAGAACCTTTTATTAGATTTCTATGCCAGTTTCTAAGCCATTGGCGAAGTGTACTGTAGAAAATAGCACGCCGCCCTCACATCTTCAAAAGAATAGCGCCCTCTGGCGTCCTCACCTCTGAAAGGGTTGGCCTAAAGTTTAAAGCCGTCTGAAAATTATTAACCATTGCCATAATTTATATAAGTTATAAACAACCACTTCGTAATAGATCAATACCCAATCTTTAAATGCGTTTTCTAAACAGTAACTTTATTTCGACTTTCTTCAAACTACGCTTGAAAATTATCCGTAGTGAATCAATCTTCTCTTCCAAGTAACCAGTTTTCTTGAAGGTTATCTTCCCAGTGAATATCAATTGAAAGAATGTCATGATTATCATTTATACTTTACTCAAATGATAGTCTGTTATATAAAATGGGTTTCAACTGGGCTGCCACGATTGAGGATCGAATCCTCGCATCTTCCATTGAGGACAAGTGGTCATTAATGGGCGCTGACGTCCAGTCCTGTTACAGTGGCAACTTCAATTTGTGTTTGAAAGTTTGGAAGTCGGTCCTTTCGTCACAGACCAAGCAGCCTCCTAACCCCATATGTACTAGCCCAGTTAGTCTGGCCAACGAGCTTACCTTCGCAACTGATGATCTACCTGCTGCTCAGTCCAACCTTAGAACTGTGTATGATGAGTAAGAAGACATCAGTGTAAACAACATACTTAGTGCATTTGACAAATGTGAATCAACCAACGGCCTCCAAAATGCCTGGAAGCTAGAAACAGCTCTCTGGTAAGCGTTTCAACACTGTATTAATCGAAGGTGAAGTTGAGACCCTCTAAAATCCATACCACCAACGTGTTACAATAGACCCTATCTTCGAAACCAACCCTAACATCTCCACTGGCAAATTCTCGCAAGCTGAGGTTAACACGGCTATCAAGCAAATGAAACTTGGCAAGAATCCTGGTATAGACAGCATCCTTATCGAAATTGGGAGACTTCCTAAACGCGCTTCTGTAATGCAACCCTGGAAGGAAATCGCCCACTGAAATGAGATATCTCCGTCCGGCATTGTTTATGTGCTAAAAAAGCGATCTGACCATCCAGTGACACAAAATTGTCGACTTAACTGTAAGAACAAAAATAAAACGTAAACACTTGTCACGTTAACCCTAACCCCTAGGTATTCTGGCTAGGAACCTTCCTGAATCGTCCAAAATCCATCTGTGCACTTTTGAAAACATGCACCATGCACCATGCATTTTCGTTGATATTTCATATTCAGCGCTTACGGCCTGTACTTCTTGCCAGGTAGTAATTTTGCCCTATTTGAACAGGTGAAAGTACCAGTTTCCAACAGTGCTGAATTTCCCCAAAAACTGCCCCTTGGAGGATTTTGGAGAATATGGGGTGGTTAGGGTTAATGCAACATTGTTATATGGTCTATGTTCATTTTTAAATTCTGTTTAGCGGAAGAAATAACATTGGCGTTTCAAAATCGACTGAAACCTTCTCTACATAGGCTGTTCTCTTTGTAAGAAGTTATGATATTTCTGAAGCTCCATTGGGGGTGCGTTTTACAAATACCTGGCCATCACTGGTCCGGAAGCTCTTACCTGCGATCTATTAAATTTTGAAGTTGTCAGTAAAGATAGCGTCATGTCGGTCCACCCAGGCCAATGAATTTGTCTACATGCTTCTTCAGTCATCACCATCACCAAGTAACATTTGTATTTGGCAGTGGGGATAATTAATGACAAAAGCGGGCCAAGAGGCCGCCCTACCCCCCCCCCCCCCCCAATCAGCTACGTTACTGGTCGGAACACTATATAACGGGCAGTTATCGGAAAAATTTACAGTCGGAATAACTAGCAATCATTAAGTTATATACTTATTTTATTTCCTTGCTTTCCTTGTTTTTCTCCTAAATTTCCGAAATTTTGTCAACAGTCCGTCTCCTCTTTAGCTAAGCCACTGTGACCATCCCAGACAATTACCGGGAAATCAGCCTCACTCAATCTGCCGCATAACATCTATAACCGTTTCCTCCGTCCAAAGCAGAACGACTTTCGGCCTCTGAGGGGTCAACTTCTTTGCAAATCCCCGCTCTCAGAAAAGTAATTGAGTAAATTCGGAACCATCAGAAAGAAGCTGCCATCGTTTACATCGAATTCTACAAGGCATCTGTCGACTCTATCGACAGACACACGATGTTTAAGATTTTGAATGCTTACGGAATTCTTGGAGGAGATTATATTATAGAGGCCATCAAAATGATGTATGAAGATACAAGTGCAGTCGTTCTCACGCCGGAAAGTGAAACTGTTTCGTTTTTCATCAACACCGGCGTTCTCACTTGCCCACTATCTGTTCATCATAGTTTGGACTACGCGTTTCGAAAAGCAATCAATGACACAGATGGGCTAACCCTCACTCGCCATAAAAGTACTAGATACCATGCTCAACATGATCTAGATTACACTGACGACATTAGTCTACTTGCTGACGTCCTCCGTGATGCTGAATCACTTCTCCACAAAGTGGAAACTTGCTGCAATTCTATTAGCCTCTCATTTAACTCAGTATACTCACATCAACCCCTCTACATTCGATGACCGCACTGGATGACAGTAGGATAGGCAAAGTTGATTATGTTGATTGTATGAAGGCTCAAGCTTGGTCTGCTGTCCACTCCCTGAGGAAAGTTTGGCGATCTCCAAGAATAAAATCTTTGAAGCATCTGTGTAGTCCATTCTCTGCGGGTTGTGATTCCTGGGCCCTGACTAGCAAGCTCACTAAATATCAATGGAACCCACACACGGATGTTGTACACAGTCCAGAATGTTTCCTGGCAGGACCACTTACCCAACTCCATCTTGGATGGCACTCTGCCCCTATCTCTAGCATCATCAGACAGTGTCACCTTCAGCTAGCAGGCCATGTTGTCCGTCACAACGAGCAAGCTTGTCGTGTCCTCATCTGGAAGCCGGATACCCTCGTCGATGGGGTCGTCGTAACATCACCCACAAAAGGTCTATCGAGTTGGAGACAGTAATGTGTGGATTGTCACTTTCTAATGCAATGCTTGACAGGGAACTCTGGGATAAACGGACATTCTCCGTACCCATTTCGGCTGGGAATCTCCTCCGCATATCGAACGGGCTCCCCGGGACGAAAAGGACTTCGACGGCAGACCAGCACATATCCTAGTAAAGCTTTTGTCTTACCAAGATAAAGTGAGAGTCACGAAAAAAATGCAGGCAGGTTCTCAAGGGGTTACAGATATTTTATAATGGATGATCTCACAAGACAAGATTGGAAGGAAAAGAAGACCTGGATAAATCAAGTACAGAACTTATATGAACGTGGTATCAAGCTTCGTTTCCACGTTCAATGACAATTAAAGGAGTTCTTAATTTACAAGGATTATCGAGCTTTTCCTTTCCTTTTCCTTCCTTTCGAGCTTTTGGGTGTCTGCACATTTATATCTCGATTTATGCAGCTTTTTGCCCATCTTTTATAACCTTGGGTTAGGCACAGGTGATTTCTTCTTTACTTAATTTCATTTTTAAATTTTACTTCGGGAGCATGAGGAGGGCTTCTAACGCCATTCTCCTTATCTTCTTTTGTATTCTCAGGAGGCCAATGTTGGCTGGATTTATTGGATTTTGGGGACTTTTGTGGTTTTTCTTTGTTCTTTGTTCTTGGAGCTGTCTGGGTAGTTTTCCTAGATGGCGGGGTGGGGGCTCTTTTGGGGTGCGGTTTGGGTTGTAGACTTTGGGATTGTTACATGCAAAACCCCGGGATAGTTATTTTGTGTGCTTTACTATTATAATGGTTCTTGTTAAAATATATGATTCCCAGTACAGAAAGTATTTAGATAGTATATCTTGTTCATTCATCGAAAAGTATTTAATGTGTTTGCTTTTTACCCCCTCGATCTTTTCTATAGATAAATATGTCTAATATTAATTTCTCTATAGCCTCAATGAACTGCCGAGGTTTTGGCAATTTGCCCAAACGTAGAGATGTTTTCCATTTCCTTAAATCAAAAAAAAATTCCATTTATTGTTTGCAGGATGTTCATTTTGATAAGGACATGGAAGACATTGTCAAGAATGAATGGGATTAGAACGTTACTTTAGTTCCTTTAAGACTAATTCTCGGGGGTGGTTACTTTATTTAATAATAATTTCGAGTAAAGTATCAAAAATGTAAAGACTGATGAAAATGGTAATATGCTTGTACTTGACTCGGAAATTGGTGATTATAGTATTACTCTTATTAATTTGTATTGTTCAAATACAGACGATCCTAATTTCTATAACGAGATTGCTACCATCCTGAATGATATTGACAATTCTCATAGTATATTATGTGGCGATTGGAATTTTGAATAATTTACTTAACAGTGTAAATTATACTAGTACTAATAATCCCCTGGCTAGAAAAAGAGTTCTGGAGATGTGCAATGATTTTGATTTGGTTGATGTATGGCGTATTCAGAACCCAGAAATTCGCAGGTTCACCTGGAGACAACATCGTACGTCTAGGTTAGATTTTTTTCTAATTTCTTCTGAACTTTAAACCAAATTAGTGAGTTGTGACATTAAACCAGGTTATAGAACGGATCACTCAATCATTGATATAACGCTTGACTTGACCAAAATAGAACAGGGCAGTGGTTATTGGAAATTTAATAATTCCTTGTTGAGTGATAATAACTACCCAGATTTAGTGAGAAATGTTATTACTGATTTAGTGGAGGATTATGCAGTGTCTCCTTATTTACCTTTCATCCGAAAGACATTCATTTCACTATTAACGATCAGACTTTTTTTGAGATGCTTCTTATGAAAATTAGATCTAAAATTATCTCCTATTCCATATGGAAAAAGAAAGAGGTTAATAAACTAGATGTTTCTCTGGAAAAGGAGATTAATATTTTGTCTAATAAAGTGGCCGAAGGAGATCTTGAGTCAGTCGATCTTTTAAGTGTTAAACAGGCCGATCTTGTGGATCTCCGTAAATCCAAACTGGACGGGGTGTTAATTTGATCTAGAATACGATGGATGGAATGCTGGGAAAAACCATCTAAGTATTTTTTTGAATATGGAGAAACGCAGTTTTGTTAGTAAGTCTATCAATTGTGTTGTTAATAATGTAAATTCCAGGTTTACTACATCCGACAAAATTCTTTCCGAGGCCAGGAATTTTTACAAATCTTTGTATTCCCCATTGGAATGTTAATGATTTTGTTGATTTAAACTCTATTTTTAAGAAAGCAGACAGTTCAATTCTTTCAGATACAATGCGGGACAACCTGGAAGGCCCTTTATCGTATGTCGAGCTTACGCAAGCTTTAAAAAACAGTAAGAATGGTAAATTCCCAGGTTCTGATGGTTTTAGTTTCGAATTTTACAAATTTTTCTCGTCTGATTTATCGTGGTTTTTTCTACGCTCACTCAACTTTGCATATTTCTCGGTCCAGCTATCATCAGTCACTCAGAAATATGGTATTATCACTCTGCTGGCAAAAGGGGCAAATTACCCACTCGCTCCTTAATATATCTTATAAACTGGCGTCTGCATGTATCGCTGAGAGATTGAAAGTTTGTCTGCCCCATGAGCGCCAAATAGGATTTATGGCGGGTCGTTTTATAGGCAAATATATTCGTCTAGTGTATGACTTCCTTGATATTACTGATTCGGATAACATTCCTGGTCTATTAATTAGGTGTTCGGGTATGCACCCGAAACACCTATTGTTATTGTTCGGTTTTTTTTTTTTAGGTGTTCGGGTATGCACCCGAAACACCTATTGTTATTGTTCGTTTTTTTTCGTTTTTTTTTTTTTTTCTTCTCCTTCTTCTTCTTCTTCTTCTTCTTCTTCTTTTCCGGATCGATTGTCTACAAAAAAACACATACTTGCAAACTTCATATGAACTTGAAACTTGGCACATACTTAGAACATAACACGTAGATGAAACATAATTTGTGACGTCATTATTAGGTCATCAGATATCGAATTTCGATCAATCATACTTTATTAGTTAAAACGTTTTGATTACGTTGCAAATGAAAGACTACACGGCTTTTTCAACGCTAAAAAAGTGCGCCCTCTGTTGGTGAATGTAAATCAGCTCTGGTCGTGCTCATTATGTATGCACGTAATTTGGTGAATGTAAATCAGCTCTGGTCGTGCTAATTATGTATGCACGTAAAATCATATCTCAACAACCACAACAGGTAAATTGACAGTTTTTGCACCATTGTACAGATTGTTAATTGTCAAAAATTATTTACACAAAGGTGACCCCAATTTGACCTTACTTCCTGTCCAAACCGGAAGTCAAAATTTAATGTTTAAAAAAATCATATCTCCACAACCACAAGAGGTAAATTGAAATTTTTTGTATCATTGTATAGATTGTTAATTGTCAAAAAATATTTAGACAAAGGTGACCCCAATTTGACCTTACTTCCTGTCCAAACCGGAAGTCAAAGTTTAATGTTTAAAAAAATCATATCTCCACAACCACAAGAGGTAAATTGACATTTTTTGTATCATTGTATAGATTGTTAATTTTCAAAAATATTTACACAAAGGTGACCCCAATTTGACCTTACTTCCTGTCCAAACCGGAAGTCAAAGTTTAATGTTTAACAAAATCATATCTCCACAACCACAAGAGGTAAATTGACATTTTTTGTATCATTGTATAGATTGTTAATTGTCGAAAAATATTTACACAAAGGTGATCCCAATTTGACCTTACTTCCTGTCCAAACCGGAAGTCAAAGTTTAATATTTACAAAAAATAATATCTCAACAACCACAAGAGATAAATTCACAATTTTTGTAACATTGCACAGATCGTTAATTGTCTATAAATATTTACAAAAAGGTGACCCCAATTTGACCTTACTTCCTGTCCAAACCGGAAGTCAAAGTTTAATATTAAAAAAAAATAATATCTCAACAACCACAAGAGGTAAATTCACAATTTTTGTACCATTATACAGATTGTTAATTGTCGAAAAATATTTACACAAAGGTGACCCCAATTTGACCTTACTTCCTGTCCAAACCGGAAGTCAAAGTTTAACATTTAAAAAAATCATATCTCAACAACCACAAGAGGTAAATTCACAATGTTTTGGTACCATTATACAGATTGTTAATTGTCGAAAAATATTTACACAAAGGTGACCCCAATTTGACCTTACTTCCTGTCCAAACCGGAAGTCAAAGTTTAATATTTTCAAAAAATCATATCTGAACAACCACAAGAGGTAAATTCACAAATTTTGTACCATTATACAGATCGTTCATTGTCAAAAAATATTTATACCCCAATTTGACCTTACTTCCTGTCCAAACCGGAAGTGAAAGTTTAATATTTTAAAAAATCATATCTCAACAACCACAGGAGGTAAATTGACATTTTTGTACCATTGTACAGATTGTTAATTGTCAAAAGTATTTACAAAAAGGTGACCCCAATTTGACCTTACTTCCTGTCCAAACCGGAAGTCAAAGTTTAATATTAAAATAATTTATAAATTCAGTATTGTATTGTATTAAAATAAACTTCTCGAGAACTGCAACAGACGTTAACATTTGTCTTTTCCAACACTTAATTGATGACGTAACCATTTTAACTTCAACCGAACACCTTGTTTTTGTTGTGACAAAAACTTATATCTAGTTTTTTTAATTTTTCTTCTCCTTCTTCTTCTTCTTCTTCTTCTTCTTTTCCGGATCGATTGTCTACAAAAAAACACATACTTGCAAACTTCATATGAACTTGAAACTTGGCACATACTTAGAACATAACACGTAGATGAAACATAATTTGTGACGTCATTATTAGGTCATCAGATATCGAATTTCGATCAATCATACTTTATTAGTTAAAACGTTTTGATTACGTTGCAAATGAAAGACTACACGGCTTTTTCAACGCTAAAAAAGTGCGCCCTCTGTTGGTGAATGTAAATCAGCTCTGGTCGTGCTCATTATGTATGCATGTTTAAGGAATTGAGCGTACGCTAATATGGATTGTCGCCCTCTATCGGCAAAAACGATTGTCTACAAAAACATACTTGCAAACTTCACATGAACTTGAAACTTGGCATATACTTAAAACTTAACACGTAGAAGAAACATAATTTGTGACGTCATGATTAGGTCATCAGATATCGAATTACGATAACTCAAAGTTTATTATTTAAAAATCATATCTCAACAACCACAAAAGGTAAATTCACAATTTTTGTACCATTGTATAGATTGTTAATTGTGGAAAAATATTTACACAAAGGTGACCCCAATTTGACCTTACTTCCTGTCCAAACCGGAAGTCAAAGTTTAATATTTTTAATAATCATATCTCAGCAACCACAAGAGGTAAATTCACAGTTTTTGCACTATTGTACAGATTGTTAATTGTCAAAAATGTTTACAAAAACATGACCCCAATTTGACCTTTACTTCCTGTCTAAACCGGAAGTCAAAGTTTAATATTAAAACAAATAATGATGCAAAGTTTCTTTTAAAAACATTCTGACGTCGTCATCACTGCCCTGACAAAACTCGAACACCTATGTGTTTGTATTATCACAAACACTGCCATCTAGTTTTCTTTTCTTTTTCTTCTCCTTCTTCTTCTTCTTCTTCTTCTTCTTTTCCGGATCGATTGTCTACAAAAAAACACATACTTGCAAACTTCATATGAACTTGAAACTTGGCACATACTTAGAACATAACACGTAGATGAAACATAATTTGTGACGTCATTATTAGGTCATCAGATATCGAATTTCGATCAATCATACTTTATTAGTTAAAACGTTTTGATTACGTTGCAAATGAAAGACCACACGGCTTTTTCAACGCTAAAAAAGTGCGCCCTCTGTTGGTGAATGTAAATCAGCTCTGGTCGTGCTCATTATGTATGCACGTAATTTGGTGAATGTAAATCAGCTCTGGTCGTGCTAATTATGTATGAACGTAAAAATCATATCTCAACAACCACAACAGGTAAATTGACATTTTTGTACCATTGTACAGATTGTTAATTGTCAAAAGTATTTACACAAAGGTGACCCCAATTTGACCTTACTTCCTGTCCAAACCGGAAGTCAAAGTTTAATGTTTAAAAAAATCATATCTCCACAACCACAAGAGGTAAATTGAAATTTTTTGTATCATTGTATAGATTGTTAATTGTCAAAAAATATTTACACAAAGGTGACCCCAATTTGACCTTACTTCCTGTCCAAACCGGAAGTCAAAGTTTAATGTTTAAAAAAATCATATCTCCACAACCACAAGAGGTAAATTGACATTGTTTGTATCATTGTATAGATTGTTAATTATCAAACAATATTTACACAAAGGTGACCCCAATTTGACCTTACTTCCTGTCCAAACCGGAAGTCAAAGTTTAATGTTTAACAAAATCATATCTTCACAACCACAAGAGGTAAATTGACATTTTTTATATCATTGTATAGATTGTTAATTGTCGAAAAATATTTACACAAAGGTGATCCCAATTTGACCTTACTTCCTGTCCAAACCGGAAGTCAAAGTTTAATATTTAAAAAAATCATATCTCAACAACTACAAGAGGTAAATTCACAATTTTTGTACCATTGCACAGATCGTTAATTGTCAATAAATATTTACAAAAAGGTGACCCCAATTTGACCTTACTTCCTGTCCAAACCGGAAGTCAAAGTTTAATATTAAAAAATCATATCTCAACAACCACAAGAGGTAAATTGACAATTTATGTACCATAGTATAGACTGTTAATTGTCGAAAAATATCTACACAAAGGTGACCCCAATTTGACCTTACTTCCTGTCCAAACCGGAAGTCAAAGTTTAATATTTTAAAAATTCATATCTCAACAACCACAAGGGGTAAATTCACAATCTTTCCACTATTGTACAGATTGTTAATTGTCAAAAATGTTTACAAAAACATGACCCCAATTTGACCTTTACTTCCTGTCTAAACCGGAAGTCAAAGTTTAATATTAAAACAAATAATGATGCAAAGTTTCTTTTAAAAACATTCTGACGTCGTCATCACTGCCCTGACAAAACTCGAACACCTATGTGTTTGTATTATCACAAACACTGCCGTCTAGTTTCTATTGATTTTGAAAAAGCGCTTGACTCAGTTTCACATGAGTTTATCCTTAATATTTTGGATAAATTTAATTTTGGTCCATATATATATATAAAAATTAAAAAATGGACCAACATTTTCTACAACCAGGCCTCTTCTTCGATCTTAGTTAACAGTTTCCTCTCAGAATCCTTAAAATTAGAGAGGGGTTGTAGACAAGGTGGCGGTCTTAGCCCATATTTATTTATTTTGTGTGTAGAGGTTCTTGATATGATGGTAAGTAATGACAAACTGGTAAAGAGTTTCAATTATCTCAATATGCTGATGACACTGTTTTATGTCTTGATGGTTCTGAAAAATCTATGCAGACTGCATTTAACATTCTTGACTTATTTGCCAATATGTCGGGACAGTTAATGTTGATAAAACGAATGTGGTTTGGATTGGTTCAAAGAAAGGTAGTGTGAACAAGGTATACCTTGTATATGTGAGGAGATCAATGTCCACTGGGTGGGGTCTTTGGAGACCTTTAAAATACTTGGTATTGAGTTTTCCACAGATCTACATTCCATGGTTTTACTTAATTTGATCATTGTGCTACAGAGTGTTTGACGAAACATCTTCAGCAGTCACGGGAGTATGTACCAGGGTGAATTCAGACCAGGATATAACCCCCCCCCCCCCACCCCCCAAAAAAGGTTCCCATTCTTATGGGTACAAAGCAATTTCAAAGATCCCCTTCCAAAGGAAACATTCCAGAATTATCCATGATCTTACGGTATAGGAAAACCCAACCGCAACTATTGTCAGAAACAAGGAGTCTGCTGAGCCAAGTGATTTTAAGGTCGTTCATGTAATCTTTAATATCTACCATACGTAGCCCTATAATCTTGAACCATTTGATTTCTACTAACCCGGTCAATTACCCCTCCAAATGAATTTGAAAAAAAACAAAAAAACATTGACAATATTAATAGGCGGATCAGGAATAGTTAAAATAAGAAAAGTAAGTTTAGATAGAAGTAAAGATTTGACAACAGTGATTCTGCCAAGAACTGTAAGATTCCGTTTAGACCATCTCGTTATCAGATTACGTAATAAATACGTTATCTTACTGTAATTAAGGTGATAAAAAATGCATCTGTTATAAACATTGGGAGTCTGCAGGAGTCAAATATATTTTCGATCTTTTGAATAACAACGTTAAATTTCTGTCATTTGAGGACTTCAGGAATAAGTTTAACATTAGAACTAATTTCTCGTCAGGGCTATCAAGTTTGCTTTTCCAAACATGTTCCCTTTAAAAAAATGCATTATTCAATGTCCTTTTATTCCTTTTAATTTTAAAATTTTGTTGAAGGATAAGAAAGGTTCGAGCAGAATTTTTAAAGTCCTGATCTCCAGGAAAGTACCTTTATACATTCATTTCTAAGTGGAACAATAAGTTGCAAACAGACTATAGTTTTAATGGTCGTTAGTCTTATATTTCTTTCAATTATACAATAGACACTAGGTTGAGATGGTTCCAGTATAGACTAACACACAGGATTTTAGGTACGAATTATTTTCTTTTCAAAAAGTCGAACAAGAATTTATGTACCTTTTGTAACAATGAAGAGGAGACTCTTATCCATCTGTTCTGCTCATGTGACTCAACAACTTCCTTTTATACTTCAGTTGTTTCGTGGATCAAGAATAAAACTAATTTTAACATCATCTTAGACAATGAAGTACTTCTGTTTGGTAAAACTGACTTTGAGTGTAAAGCTATTAACCTGATCCTATTAAGATGAAAATGACCAAGGAAATACCATTTCTTTCAATTCTCAAAAAAGATCTTAGGAATTACTATTCCATGGAAAAATTTATGTACAGTTGTAATGATAATATGGCAAAATTTTACCGTAAATGGGACTTCTTCTCTGTATATTGCCAAGACCAATAAGTATTAATTTCCTGTACTGTTGTGATATGTATAACATTATTATCTCAGTGTTAAGATGTTTAAATGATTAATTTTGAATTGTTGATAATAAATTGTTATCCCCCGGGATAATAAAAAATAAATAAATAAAATAAAAATAAATAAAATAAACTGTGAACGGGTTATCACGGTGTTATCCTGTTTCAATAACGATGGATCAGTGGGTGAAGCATCAATAATGCGCCCTCTCTTGTTCCAAACGTTTGTTCTTGATAAAACTCCTTTAAGTTTTGTTATTAATCCTATCAAGACAGGGGGATATTTCCCCATAATTTGTTTTTAAATAATATGTCCTGAACGCTTTGTCCGATCACGCTGAAATTTTCTAACTTTTCCCAACCATTATGTAGAACCATTTTAGGTTAAAAATACTAAGGGTTTATTGTCAACTTTCAAACTGAACTGAAGTTATGTGACCTTTCAATGTATTCTGGGAATCCAATATGGCAGTCATTACGTTTGAATGCAATAATGTTATATTTTGTCCCCAATACATGATTTGTTAAAGGTTTCTCCGAGTTTTTTGTTTGTTAAATATATAAATTTATGACATCAATACATCTATGTATCATGGATGTTATAAAATCTGCTTTTATTGAACTTTTGGTAAACAAAATCTTTATTTTAGGATGTGAACAATACTATTACCAAAAAAGAGGAAAAATTACCAACAAATGGGTAACCTATGAAAGTTTTCATGGCCTCATTCGATAAATGAAGTTTCATGGAAACTACGGAGGTCTGATGAGAATGAAAAAAAAAAGGCCCTGGCGATGGGGTTAAGGCATAGTTCAATATTAACCAAGCCTATTATCAGGCTGTTTTCTCAATTTTACCAGTAATTATTTGCACTATCCATACGGCATACCAAATCAATACAAAGACCGTGAATTTAGTGCAATGATGTGACTGGCTATAAATTTAAAAAGTTGCATATAAAATTCTTTCACTCCAATATTTGTCATTGATGCTTCAGTCGGGATTCGAACCCACAACCTCCTGCTTACTAGTACAGACGTCTTAACCTCTCGAAGAACATTTGGCTGATGCCGGACCCGAACCAGAGTACGAGTACTCTACCAACTAAGCTAACCAGCCCCTATGTTGGTGGGCGGTCCACTTATGCCAAATTATTATCTATTGCTCTATGGGGCCAGGTCAGAGGCCAAACCATATCTGACGAGTGGCAAGGGATCAAGCCCCGGTCAGATGCAAACAACCTGGGTAACGGCAGTAGCGGGGATCACACAACCTTTTTTTGTTATAAATTTGAACTAAAATGGGATTCTTGTCATTTGGTAAGTGGAACACACATCACGTGCCATCCCTTTTTCCCATATAGGACAAATCTTCCAATGTTTTGTCATCCACTTAGCAAAATATTTCACTCAGTGAAATATTCTGCTACATTTTTGCTCAAATGCATTCAATATTTGTATATTAAAATCCAAACAACATAATAAATGTTCACATTGGATTCACAAACAATTTAAATAACTTTAATGATTTTACTTTAAAAAACAATGCTGTGTCAAATACATGTACCATGGAATGGCTAATAATCTGAACAAAGGAGGTAGGCCAACAATCAGCAGACATAGTATTTCCTTTTTATTCAGTGAGTTTCCCCTATGGAAGTACAATTTGAGACACATTCACTTACATTATGGGGTACTGGCCGCCGCGATCTTGGTACAATGAAATGGAAGGTATGTAATAGGCTGTCGCTATTAGGAATTCATGAATATGTATGAGACGTCTGATTGGCTGAAATATCGCGAGATGGCAATTCTCGTTTGCAGAAAAAAAATCGCCAACGGGACACAAGTTTTTTATGTTGTTGTACAAAGAATAAATATATAAGAAGAAACTCGTTTTTTAACTGTGAAGTTACTCATGCACTGAGTATTTCACTGAGTATACAGTGCTATACACACGTTGGTGTAGTTCCACTTCTAATCTTGTGGTTGATTGATTATTGAAAAATCACTTGTTTGTTTGACTTAAGGAAATACTAACTATTTCCTAAATTTCACGTTAATATTATATATGTATTTTTTATGGTTATGAAATAAAGGATTCCTCAAAAGTGTCAGTAGCACTTTAGCTGAATAAGGCCTGTGATGAAGATCTGAGAAGACGATTAAGAAATGTTAAGATTTAAAATGTGGGAGGAAACCAGACAAATATTCTGTTGGAAAACCCACGTTATCAGGTTGGGACCGAAACCCAATCCTCTCGTTTGAGTGGAATTCAGAACCGTGTCCACGGAGGTGAAAGGCGAGTAAAGTATACCACTGCGTCAACCTGATCCCAAACTTTCACATATTGGTTGTTTTATGTTTATATTGAATCAAACAGAGCAGTATACTTGTCAACATTCCCAGTGTTGCACCTTCCTAAAGCACAAAGCACTTTTGCATCTCGAATATTATTTATCTTTGATTGTATCATACTGTTTGCTTACACCCAGTGTAAACACGTGACATGGTATCTACATTGTACCAGTCTACGATACATCAAATTCGTGACTAGATGTGATTAAAACTCAATGTTGGGTTGCTGAGTTGTATCATCCGATGTTTTTCAATATTTGTACCAGTAATTTTATTTGTGATCGAACGTTACTATTTAACTTAAAAAAATTTGTTTAACCAAAAGTACAATAAAGGCAGACATAATAACATCCATGGTACTACTGATGACACAAATTTATACAATGAGCAAAAAAAATGAAAACAAACTTTAAAAATTAAGTTTTGGGGACAAAATTACCAAAGAAATTGTCCAAATATCTTTCCAATAACACTTTGTATTTGCAAAAGAACATCAAATAACTAGCATATCAACGTCTGAGATCTGGAATCGTATCGTACAATCATCATCTCAAAGTATATGAAAATTTGTATAAAAGAAAAACTTCGTTTCACAAGAAAATCATAGGCCCTAGCGCAATTATTTCATTCAAGCATATGAATCAAACATATTGGTTTTAAACTTACGGTAAATAGCGATGTTGGTTATAATGCTTGTCGCGGAGTGTAATCTGGTCAGTGAAGGGGCTTATTGTCTATTGGCCTCTGTCATGGCCCTTCCCAGGGCCTTGATTGCAGGTTGCCGGTGGATGCACACAGAGGCGTAGCGTAGACATTTTCTTTGGGGAAGGGGGTGGAGCCAATTTGCCGAATGACATCAGAGTTGGGGGAGGCGCAAAATGTGTGTGTTAGTAAATTTACCGATACTTAATATGACCAGACAAATTTACTTGTTTCCCCCGCCCCACAGTTGCCTCGTGATCATTTATCATAACAAATAATTATACCATGACACAGTTGTTTAAGACCCAGACATTTCATACAATTTTTTTCAAGATTTTGCTTCCAACCTGTTCAGCTGTATCGAAGGAGATAGTTTCTAATCAAAAAATTAACAATTATAAATTGTTCATAATGTTGAGTAAATACTTGACTTTAAAAGAATTCGCCCGCAAAATTGCCACCATGCCTCCTTGCCTTGGAAAAGTCCATTTTAGCGACGGCGTCTTCAACCAGA
>CM055829.1:3508219-3570670 GCA_029582265.1 Zoroaster sp. YZ-2022
TGTCCAAACAAATATGGAAACGTAATGCATTTTCATTATTAAGCGTTTACAGAAATTGTGTAAATCAGTTTAACACACTTGTTATGTAAAATTGTAATACAGCAAATTGTTGGAAATAGAGTTGCCTGCATTTTGCTGTAAATTTACATGTTTTTTTTAATACAATACGGCAACTAATAAAATATACCGTTGGTCGATGTTTTACATAAAGTTCATGATTGTATTAAATATCTATTGACATTGTTCTGTCTCAGGTGCAATCATTTAAGTAAAATCAGTTAAATATATCTTTTGGTTTCTTGACACCTTTTGATTTTCAAAATGTGAATTTTATTTTGATTTTGATTCTTAAAACATATTTGTACCAAAAATTTAACATCACATGATGAAAACACACTGTTTATCACCCAACAACGCCCAACTAATGTATACAGGGCTGTAGCGAGCGGGGGTGTGGGGGTGTGACACCCCAATAATTTTTCTCAGTCAGCAAATGAAGCATCAAAGGTACCACAAGAAGGGTTGGTCCAGAATAAATTTTCAGTCGGCAAACCTAGAGCTATGGGTTTGCAAAAATGTCGTTTTTCTAAGCACTGAAGTTGTTTATTATAAGTCGTTTATAAGCTGCGGTTGTGGGTGGCAGTTGTCCCCCAAGTAACTGTGATGTCATTTGGCAAATTGGCTTCACACCCTCAAAGGAAATGCCTTCGCCACGCCCCTGATTAGGTACATTTAAGGAACACAAGAAGACTTGTTCCAGAAATAAATTAAAAAACAGATGAAATGCAATTAGGTTTGGTAGATTCCATAAGCTTTGGCAGATTCCATAATTATTTTGATAGAAATGGTATATTTGTGTGTTTATGCCATAAGCCTATACCAATAATTACAATGAGTTCCAATTATAGCTCCATAAACATGATATAGGAATTTTTATATACAAGTTTTGGGTTGAAATCGCCTGAAAGGTGAAAACAAAACTGAAACAAATATGTAACTGATTTGCATTCAAGAAAGGAATGTATATTTATACTACACTGTGACAAGACTTATTTTACTATATTTTACTGATAACTCCATGCTCAAGCGCTCGATATCACCACTGGGACGAAACCAAAGCCATGAACACCAAAACCAATATATAGAGGTACTTTGTATATGTAAACACATTTTGCAGAATATAAGCAGTGATAAACATACCTTATTTGTGAGGCAATGTTTCAAGGTTGATCAATTCCAGATGATATCTCCTTTTCTTTTACAGAGATCTGAAACTCAGCCAGAATAATCTGTTGTATCCATAATGGTGCAAATACTCAACTAATGTTATAACATGACGTGTAGGCGTATATTAATAATATATTGCTGATGTATTTCCTTCTTCGGTTCGTGTTTAATTTCTCAAGCACAAACGAACTCGATGTACATCGCCAAACAAATTGTGAAAACATTATCAGGAAGAGTAGTATGTGTTATGGAGTGGCATTAAGAGGCTACCGTATCCCTATACTCTATGTTGTTGTTGAGGACTATAAATAAACCATTGCTTTTCAGTGAATGCTACTCACAGAGTCATGCCGTCTTTAGAACATGGTGTCAGAAATTAGCTGAATCCAGCGCCGTTACCGCAAAGGCACGGCCAAATCCTCGGCAATCTTGGAGAACGGATCACCAGGCATCCGTCGGCAGTACAGACTGATCCTGTCACGCACGGTAGGCTGTGTCAGTAAACGATAAAAGACTACATTTCGCTCGGAGTTTCCGCCGTTATACACCGTTATTACGCTAGACACGATAGCTGTATATACAATGCACACAGACTTTACGCCATTGTAGTCAACGTGCGTTTCGCTGCAAATTACGGAGGCCTTGAACGGACATATCGCGGTACACATTACACACGCTATACATGTTGGCCATGGCGCACTCGCTCATTCCCCCACCGGCCAAAATGGACATGAAAGGATACCAGGTCTCCAACTGGCAATTTTTCAAGGCAAGTTGGCAGAACTATCTAGTAGCCACAGAACTGGACAAGAAAGACTCTTCCATCCAAGTAGCTACATTACTAACAGTAATGGGGAAGGAGTGCTATGAAGTGTACCAAAATCTGCCACTGACAGACGAACACAGAAAGTCACCACAGCAGATCCTGACCAGCCTAGGAGCTCATTTTGACCCTAAACGCAATGTGGTATACGAACGATTCATGTTCAACTCATGTAAGCAAGAACCCAAAGAGAACATTGACACTTTCTTGAACAGACTGAGAAAGTTGGCAACCACATGCAATTATGGACCACTTCTTGATGAAATGCTTCGAGATAGGCTGGCCATAGGAGTGGCAGGCAACAGCATCCGTGCCCGTCTGCTGCGAGAGTCGTCACTGACATTGCAGAAAGCCATTGACATATGCCGCAGCAGTGAACAGGCAGCGATCCACCTACAACAGATGGATCCGGTAGAGGCATACACAGCTCACTTTGTGAAAAATAAGCAGCGGACACAGAAATCTGGAAAGCCCAACAGGCCCCCAAACAGCAATTGCAAGTACTGTGGCAAATCACACAGCAAGGGCAAATGCCCAGCCTATGCAACAACCTGTGCCAAGTGCCAAAAAGGCAACCACTATGTACGAGTATGCCAGTCGTTGGGCAAAGATCGCACCAAACATCAGCCACAGAAATCTACACAGAAGCTCCACCAAATGGATGGAGACGAAAGCGACAGCGACGAAAGCATCTATACAGTGTATACAAAGCGAAAGCAACAATACTTTGTAGAGCTAGCAGTGGAGACTTCAACAAGGGATCAGACAAAGACCATCAGATTTCAGATAGACTCCGGTGCAACTTGCAGCACCATGAAGCTGGTAGACTATGAACAGCTCAGTGACAAGTCTCCGGCGCCATCAAAGACTAGGCTGAAACTGTACAATGGCACAATCATACACCCTGTTGGAGCCGCCAGCTTGAGATGCCAGATCAAAGGGGTCACCAGGAAAATGCACTTCGAGATCGTGGAAGATGCCCCCTCATCTCTGCTGTCAGGTAGGGCAGCAGAAACTCTGGGAATAATGCAGTTCGCACAGGAGTGCTTAGTGCATGCAGTGACAGAGTCACAGACTCTTACTAAGGCACAGGTCCTCAGTGAGTACAAAGATGTATTCACTGGCCATGGTCGGCTACCAGGTCATTACCACATAGACATTGATCACAGTGTCACTCCAACGCAGAACACCAGGCGCAGAGTACCCATTCCAGTGCGAGCAGAGCTGAAACAAAAGCTAGACACCATGAAAGCCCAAGGCATCCTTGCTCGTGTGACCGAGCCTACCAAGTGGATCCACAACATGGTGGTCGTCAGAAAGCCAAACAAAATCAGGGTATGCTTGGATCCACACAGCTTGAACAAGGCCATCAAGCGCAACCATTACCCCATTCCCACCGTTGACGAAGTAGCCCTGAGATTGAAGAACGCCAAGCTCTTCTTGGTGGTAGACGCCAAGGACGGTTGTCTCCAAGTCGTCCTCGATGAGCCCTCCAGTTATCTGACGACATTTTGGACACCTTATGGGCGTTACCGCTGGTTGAGGATGCCCTTTGGCATCTCATCAGCACCGGAAGAATTCCAGCGCAGACTCCATGAGTGCCTGGAAGGCCTGGAAAACATCGCAGTTATCGCAGATGACATCCTAGTCTACGGCTCAGGAGAAACGCAGGCCGAAGCAGAGGCCTCACACGATGCCGCATTCACCGCCCTTCTCTCGAGATGCAGAGAGCGGAATCTGAAACTCAATGCAGCCAAGTTACGGTACAAGCTACCCAGTGTCACATACATGGGACACGTCTTCAGTTCAGATGGACTATCTCCAGATTCGGAGAAAGTAAAGGCCATCATACTCGTCATGCCTCGTCCTACAGACGTCCAGGGAGTGCTAAGACTCATCGGAGTGGTGACCTACCTGGCTAAATTCTTGCCAGAACTGAGCACAGTATGTGAGCCACTCAGACGTCTCACAGACAAAGACGTCATGTTTGACTGGTTGCCACATCATGACGCGACCCTGAACAAGATCAAGAAGCTCATCACAGAAGCCCCAGCGCTGAGCTACTATGATGTCCACCAAGACGTCGTGATCGAGTGTGATAGCTCTGAGGTTGGGCTGGGAGCCGTCATCACACAAAATGGCCGCCCAGTCGCATACGCCTTACGAGCACTATCAGCCACAGAACGCAACTACGCTCAAATAGAGAAAGAGTGTTTGGCAATCGTATTCGCCACCCAGCGCTTTGAGCAATACATTATTGGCCATGACAAAGTTCTCGTGCTCACTGACCACAAACCACTGATGAACATCTTCAGAAAGCCAATCTTGGTGAGCCTCAAGCGTCTACAACGTATGCGACTTCGCCTACAGAAGTACTCACTACACGTAGAGTACAAGCAGGGTTCACGGATGTACTTGAGCGATACACTGTCACGAGCTGCGTTGCCAACACGTCAAGTCACAGATCAGACACCAGACTATCTGATCTTCTCCGTCACCCAGGAGCAGAAGCTGAACATGGAGTTGGAGAACATCGACCCGACCATCTTCGTCACGGACGAGCGTCTGCAGAGAATCAAGAAAGCAACGCTCGCCGACCAAACTATACAAACACTGATGCAGATCATCCAAGCAGGATGGCCAGGGGACAAGGTTCAAGTTCCCTTGTGCATCAGGGAGTACTGGCCATACAGAGATGAGCTGTCAACACAAAACGGTCTCATCTTTCGCGGAACCCGTATTGTAATCCCAACAGCTCTTCGTGCAGAAATGACAGACAGGGCACACGCATCTCACATGGGCGTGCAGTACACAACCAACACGGCACGAGACATAATGTACTGGCCACGTATGCACACAGAGCTGGTGGAGGTCGTCCAACGCTGCGCAATCTGCC
This sequence comes from Zoroaster sp. YZ-2022, assembly GCA_029582265.1. Taxonomy (NCBI): domain Eukaryota; kingdom Metazoa; phylum Echinodermata; class Asteroidea; order Forcipulatida; family Zoroasteridae; genus Zoroaster; species Zoroaster sp. YZ-2022. The sequence goes on from CM055829.1 coordinate 3,513,166, forward strand.
AGGAGTCACAACCAGCTCTCCCCAAGGAGCCTCTCATGACACACCCAGTACCCAAGTAGTCGCGAGTGACTGTTTTGAGGTCGATGGACAAAACTACTGCATGCTAGTAGACCTTTACTCAGACTACATCGATGTGCGCACCCTGGAAGACATGACTTCCACATCGCTAATCAAGGAGCTGCAGCCAGTGTTTGCCACTCATGGCATTCCTCACACCTTGATCACAGACAATGGACCAAACTATGTGTCACGCGAGTTCACCCAGTTCGCGAATGAGTGGGACTTCCAACACACCACCTCAAGCCCCTACCACTCCAAATCCAACGGAAAAGCAGAGTCCGCGGTCAAAATCGCCAAAGGACTTGTAACCAAAGCTGCAAAAGGAAACAGTGATGTGTGGAAGGCTATCCTCGAGTGTAGGAACACCACTACACCAGGAATGTCCAGCTCCCCGGCACAGCGCTTAATGTCTCGACGAACGCGCTCATTCCTCCCTTGCAAGAACACATTGTACAAACCCCAGGTCGTAGAGGCCGTCGTCGAGCAAGTCGTGACCAAAAGACAGGCAGCTAAACTGTATCACGACCGCACTTCCAAAAGCCTCCCTGATCTAGTTGTCGGACAGCCAGTTCGCGCCAAAACTCGACCCAAGGTAGAAGGCTCGCCGTGGACACCTGCAGTGATCAAAGCCAAAGTTGCACCACGCAGCTACATTGTCGAAGTCGGTAGCAAATGCTACAGACGTAATCGCATACACCTCAGAGACAGTCATGAGAGCGCAAAAGCGCCTACAACACAAGCCACATGTGTGAGTGCACCTCAGCTCACACCGCTATCAGCTACGACAGAGCCAGCCGGCCCGAGTACCGCCAGTCCAGTCGCTAAGGCACAAGATGTGCCTTCCGCTCCCACAGACAAACCTCCAGGACTGAACACTAATACTACCATTACCAGATCCGGTCGCGTTTCCAAACCTCCTCCGAGACTCATTGAATCATAAATCTGACTTTGTTATGCTCACTGGCAAAGCCTTCAGTACATAGGCCAACACTTAGTTGAGAAAGACTGCTCACCTGCAGTTTTTTTTGTTAAAGTTTTAAAGCTGTTTTAAATCTGTTCTAGTGTTAAAGCGTTCTTAATGTTTGCCGAGTTAGTCACAACAGTTTAGCGTTCTTATTCACAAACCAAACTGGACACAATTATATTGTTAAGGCCACATAGGTCTTTGGTGATAGTTCAACTGTAAGCAAGTTAAATACCTGCTGTTCTTATCTTAAGGAAAGGGGATGTTATGGAGTGGCATTAAGAGGCTACCGTATCCCTACTCTATGTTGTTGTTGAGGACTATAAATAAACCATTGCTTTTCCGTGAATGCTACTCACAGAGTCATGCCGTCTTTAGAACAGTGTGGTAGTTGGGGGTACGAGGGCACATATAGAATTTATGGGCGTGAGTTGAATAAGAATGTAAAAAAAGGGGGTTGGGATGAGGTTATTGATGACGTCATGAATAAATGTTGATGACGTCATATGTTGTTGGTGATTAAAAAACGCACTTATAAAATTGAAAAAACTTTTTTTTTTTTAACGCACTTATAAAATTGAAAAATTTAAAAAATATTATGTAGTTTAATAGTAAAAGAGGATGGAAGATAAATATTTATCAAAGTGGACATTGGGTGAGTTGAAGCAGTTTGCGCGCAGACATAATTTTATTAGACCCTTATTTGTAGCGCGCAATATGGGGAAATTGCAGGTGTTGTTATGCTTGATCTGAAAAAGGCATTCGACACAGTCGATCTGGATATCCTAATTCACAAACTCAAGCTATATGGTGTTGACAGAAAGGGTATCAAATGGTTCACTAGCTATCTACAGGATCGTTCCCACTTCACATCAATTCAAGGGAACAGTTCAACCTCTATCCCAATACGCTGTGGGATACCACAGGGGTCTATTATTGGCCCCCTCATGTTTATTATATACATTAATGACCTTCCTAACAATGTTTCCAACTGCAAGGTCAGTATGTATGCAGATGACACAGCCCTATATTATGCAAGCAAAGATATAAACGAGCTTGTCAAGGTAATTAATGACGACCTTATTAATGTCACAGCTTGGTTGAACAAAAATAAACTTAGTCTTAATGTTAACAAGACAGAAGTCATTTTGTTGGGTGCCAAATCGAGACTTCGTAACTTGCCACACAATGATATTAATATTAACATTAATGGGACGCCACTCAGTAGGGTGAAGAAATGTAAACATCTTGGAGTCATTGTAGACGAACATCTTTCTTGGAGCAATCACATTGATCATGTGCGAAAAAAGCTCTGTCGGGAATGCACGTCATTAGGAAAGTCAAAAACATCATCCCACAGAGTACCCGCAACCTATTGTACAATGCCATTGTTTCCTCGCATTTTGACTACTGTGACGTAGTGTGGGGTAACTGTGGGGTTACACTCCAAGAAAAGCTACAAAAGCTCCAAAACAGAAGCGCCCGCATTATTAGAAATGTCGACTGGAGTGTTCCAAGTAGTGTTAATCTGAAAGAGCTTAATTGGATTTCTCTCAATGCAAAAAGACGCCAGCACGATGCCATCATGATGTACAAAATTATTAATAATCATGTGCCACAATATTTGACAAACAAATTTAACATTGTCAACTCGGGCTATGCACTGAGGAGAAGTAATATGTCTATTTCCATCCCAATGCCTAAAACAGAGTCACTAAAACGAAGTTTTAGTTACAGAGGTGCAACTACTTGGAACTCCAGACAAGCCAATATTCAAAACGCTCCCAGTGTGCAATGTTTTAAAAAGAATATATCTGTATTCATCTAATTATTACCATGCTGACAATGTTCTTTATCAATGTACTTACTGCCTCTGCTTAATGTTCAGTTTTTATTTCATCTTACAATTAAAGTACAGTCTATTTTTTATATGTTTAAATAAATAATTGATATATTATATATATATATGTATATTATGTGTATGTATGTATGTGTATATATATGTATGTATATATATATATATATGTGTATATATATGTGTGTGTATATGTGTATATATGTATACGGTATGTTTATATATATATGTATATATAAGTATATATATGTATATATAAGTATATATATGTATATATGTATGTATGTGTGTGTATGTATATGTAGGGTGTATGTGTGTGTGTATATATATATGTATATATATGTATGTGTGTATATATATATATATGTATGTATGTGTGTGTATATATATATATATATAAATATATATATATATATATAAATATATATATATATATATATATATATATATGTATATGTATGTGTATATATGCGTGTATATATATATGTATATTTATATATATATATATATATGTATGTATATATATATATGTATGTATATATATATATATATATATATATATATATATATATATATATATATATATATTCTTGCTTTTTGTACACTGACTTAATGTTTTTGTTTGTTTTAAGATTAATTTTTACTTGACTTAAATTATTTATTCTACTTTATATAATGTTCAAATTTTACAAGAAGTTTTTATGCAACACGGCCCCTTGAAAAACAACCTTGGTTGAATGGGTTACCGTGTATAAATAAGTTTAAATAATAATAATAATAATAATAATAGTAGAACGAATAAAATAAATAAACGTTCTTGGTACGAGGCTGTAAAAAATATATATAAAACGACGAAATATAACGGGGTTGTATAAATTAAATTTAGATCAACTAAAAGAGTATAATTATAAGAATAAATAATATTCCTTTACCCAGAAATTACAGCGGAAAAAATCGACACATTAAAAAAGACTATATAGCTGCGATTAAAAGGTTTAACGGGTTAGAACCAGAGTTGAGATTTGACGAACCTCCCATCGACGGTGTAAGAAATAGTTTACGTATACGAACGATGACTGTACCAATCGGTCATAGCAAAGAAGAAGATTTAAACATCTTTTGGGAAGCGGTGAAGCCACAGATGATCGAAAAGTTGGTTTTAGACATGGAGGAATTTGGACCATTTAAGTTATATATAGAAATACACATAAAATTATATAAAAATACAGAACACGGAATAGAATATTATGATCCAGCATACTTTCATCATAATGGTCAAATTACTTTATTAAATTTAAATAATATTGAAAATGTAATGAATATTATTATTTCACAAATTGAAGAGAATTTAGAAACATGGACACACAACGGTTCTAATTGGATCTTTTTATAAAGCCATATCACCCTTTACAATGACAAAGTTATATAGATCTACCCAAATACATAAAAAAGAAAGAAGCGTGCATCAACGTAAAAAACAAAGATGATAAATGTTTTCGATGGGCGTTGCGTAGCGCTCTTTTTAAACCGAAAGGAAAATCGAATAGACCCTCTAGCTATCCGACAGAAGACGGTTTAAATTTTCGTGGTATCGATTTTCCAACTCCGATCGATCAAATAAAAAAAGTAGAACGACAAAACAAGTTGAGAATAAACGTTTACGGTTACAAAAATAAATTATTTCCTTACTATATTAGCGAGCAACCTGATGATGTGGAATGTTTTAGATGTATTAGAGGTATTAGACATAATAAATGTATTAAATGTATTAATTTATTATTGATTCAGAAAGAGGAAAACGGTGAAAATAAATCGAACTACGTTTGTGTGAAGACTTTAAGCCGATTAGTTTTTGCTCAAACAAAACATAATGAGCGTACATTTTTATGTGAGAGATGTATTCACTTATTTTCAAAAGAAGAATATCTTGATAAACACAAAAAAATGTGTAAGGGAATTAACGTCAGACCAACAGCAACCGTTTTGCCAGAAAAAGGTAAAAATGATATAATAAAATTTTAAAATGTTCATAGAAAGATGAAAGTTCCTTTTGTTATATACGCAGACTTTGAAACAATCCTTCCAAAGACTAATGATACGAGTACGACTAAAACTTAAAAAAAAAAAAAATAACTACGTTGCTTGCGGTTATTCTTACATAGTTGTTCGATGCGACGGACAAACTTTTCCTCCCGTTGTATACCGAGGAAAAGATGCTACTAAGCATTTATTAAAGGAATTTGAAAAAGAAGTAGAAAAGATTAACGAGATATTTAAAAACCAAAGAATGGATCCGTTGAGTGTTGATGAAGAAGAAGATTATAACTCTGCTAAAAAGTGTTGGATATGTGAAGAAAATGTTATGAGTAAGGATGATCTGAAAAACTATTTTTATAATAATAATAGCGAGTGTTGTAAAAAAGGTGCGAGTAAATGTGAAAAGTGTAAAAAGGAATGTGATACTTTTTGTTTCAAGTTTGGAAAAGTATGCGATCATTGTCACGTGACTGAAAAATATCGAGGAGCAGCGCATAATATATAAAACTTTCAACTAAGTTTAAAACCAGATAAAACATTTATTCCGGTTGTATTTCATAATTTACAAAAATACGACGCTCATTTGATTATGCAGGCTGTGAGTCAAACACGAGGAAATCTAACGTGTATCGCAAAAGACATGGAAAATGACATTTTTTCAATCGGACAACTACGTTTTATTGACAGCTTTCAATTTTTATCAGCTTCGCTCGATAAACTCGTAAAATCGAACGATGTGGATTCTTTTTCAATTACTAAAAAGTACGAGTGTGATCCAGATAAACTTAAACTGCTTTTAAAGAAAGGCGTTTATCCTTCCGAGTATATGGATAGTTTCGAACGGTTTGAAGAAACGCGTCTTCCTTTGAAACGCGCTTTTTATAGTAGTTTAAACAACGAGTCCATTACAAAGGAAGAATACGAGCACGCAAAGAATGTTTGGAATAAATTTAAATGTAAAAATCTAGGCGAATATCACGGTTTGTACGTATGCACGGATGTACTCTTATTAGCGGACGTGTTTGAACAATTTCGTACGACTTGTTAATTAAAAGTGTACGGGTTAGATCCAGCTCATTATTTAACGAGTCCTGGTTTGAGTTGGGACGCGCTGCTAAAACATTCAAAAGTTACTTTAGAATTGTTGACGGATATTGACATGCAATTATTTATAGAAGAGGGTATGCGAGGCGGTGTATCGATGATGAGTAAGAGATACGCTAAAGCAAACAATCCTTATTTAGACGATTACGATTCATCAAAACCTTCGACTTACATCATATATAAAGACGCGAATAATTTATACGGCGGGGCGATGAGTCATTACCTTCCGATTGGAAATTTTAATTGGTTAACTGAAGATGAAATTAATCGTCTCGATATAAAATCAATTTCGTCAGAATCGAGCGAAGGGTACATTTTACAAGTTGATCTTGAATATCCAAGTAATTTACACGATTCTCACAACAGTTATCCACTCGCGCCAGAGTTGCTAGTGGTGCAAAAAGAATGGATGTCGCCGTATCAGCTAGAGCTATTGGGTAATAAACCAGCTCCAAACGCAAAAAAATAGTTCCTAATTTAGGTAACAAAACAAATTACGCGCTTCATTATCGAACTTTGCAATTATATTTGCAACTTGGCATGAAACTGACAAAAATTCATCGCGTTATAAAATTCAATCAAGTGCCATGGATGAAGTCATAATATATTGATTTAAACACGAATTTGAGAAAAAATGCAACATCGGATTTTGAAAAAGATTTCCATAAACTGATGAATAATTCGGTTTATGGAAAAACGACGGAAAATAAACGACATCGCGTTAACGTGAATTTAAAGCGCCTCAACAATGATGAAGAATTAAAACAATATTTTAAATTAGTCGCGAAACCAAATTTTGCAAGAGCCAAGCTTTACGATTACGATTTAGCAGCGGTTCACATGCATAAAACCAAAAAAATTCTTGACAAACCGATATACGTCGGAATGTGTATTTTAGATTTGTCTAAAGCTTACATGTACAATTTTTTTACAATCATTTAAAAAAGAAATACAACAACAAGTGTAATTTACTTAACACGGATACCGATAGCTTGTTACTCGAGATTCAAACGAGAAACGTTTATAAAGACATGGAAAAAGATGTGCATTTGTACGATTTTAGTAATTATCCAAAAAATCATTTTTTATATTCGGAAGAGAATAAAAAAGTGAGTTTAAAGACGAGACATCGGGAATTCCAATTTCTGAATATGTTGCTTAAGACCAAAAATGTACTCGAAACTTTTATCGGATAAAAAAGAACTAAAAAGAGCCAAGGGCGTAAAAAAAACGTTTTGATAAAGAAAATTACACACGAGAATTTTTTTCAAGTTTTATTTTAAAAAAAACTACGCTTTACCACACTATGGATTTTATTAGAAACGAGTATCATCGATTATACACGATAAGCGTTAATAAAAAAAAACGTTGGATCCGCAAGATACAAAAATATATATTTTACCCGATGGAATACACACTTTAGCTTACGACCATTATACACTAGATCTGAAATAATTTATACCGTTGAAAAGATCGGGATGCACTAAGATCTGAACAAATGTTAACAATAGACTGTGTATAAATCGCGCTATACACAGTCTATTTTTAAGCGTGTTGTTAAATTAAACGGGTCAGCGGAATCAGTTCGCGTATTGTAAATCGAATGAGTCATCAAAAATTAAGTAGTACAAGTTTGTGTATTGTGAACTTGTGTATTGTGAAAGCGAAAGGACAACACGTTGTCTCGATTGTAAAGTTTAGTTTGCGCGTGAGTCAACAACTAGAGGGCAACTCGTTGTTCCTAAAATAAACGACCATATCAGAATTTTTGGTTTAGCAAGCTCAAGCCCTAGCGAGCGAGCCAACGCGTTGTCTCCGTTGCTAAGGCCGTTGCTATACAGCGGCCATATCAGAATAAAGTCTAGTTTAGCTCGCGTGAAATTATGAATTAGTCAGCGGAATTAGTTTGTGTATTGTGAAATCAAATTAGTCAGAAGAATTTGGTGAAAATTAAATAGTAGGTGTGCGGTGAGGACACCGCGTTGTCTCCGTTGCTATGGACCGTTGCTATACAGCGGCCATATCAGAATAAAGTCTAGTTTGCGCGAGCTAAACTAAAATTAATCGCTATAATGTTATTTTTGAAATTAATCATTATTTAGGTGGATTTTCGGTATGTCTCAGAACGATTTGCAATTCTTCTCTTACGAAAGAACGCGTCGGACCAGATTCTAAATAATACAATACAGGTTGATTTTCTACGACAACATTTTTAATGGCGTATGTTTTAATGGACCATATCGGGTCCGTGCCTCTTTTAAAAAAATCTTGTTCGGCCTCGCCAGGGGCGTATAAATATCTAACGAGCGCGTTTGAATCAATCTTTTTCTCTCTTTTACCTACTAGACGATGAGCCGGTGCGGCTGGATTCTGTTTCACAAATTTCATTTATAGCATCTATTGGTTTTAAATTTATAAGTCTAGTTTCTTCGTTATTTAGAGCTTTTATGACTAGCGGTAATCTTTTTACTCATTCTCTAGATCTTGAATTCGTTGCTATTTCTCTAGATCTTGAATTCGTTGCTATTGATGAGAAAAAAATCTTTCGGCTAAAGTTCTATTGAATCGCTCGCCATAAATTCTTTTCCAGGATCGACTTTTAAAATGTTTGGCCAAGTCAACGCGCTTCTCTTGTAAATGTTTTCAAATGCGTTACCGACTTGCGCGGCAGTCTTATCGACTAACGGTTCGGCTCCTTTGTACCGATTGTATCGTGAGGAAGAAACAACAAATCAGCTTGATGAACTTCGTTTGGTTTTTCTTGAAAAGAGTTTGAGCTGGTCTTTTTAGGAATGTATTTAGGGTTAGGGAGATAAATCTGCCATAACGCTTCCTTTTTTAACCACTCTTTAGTTTTACTTTTAGAAATTTTAGTTTCTTGAGCTAATTTCTCAATCGCTCCAAGACCTTTTTGATATCCTTTCGGGCTATAATAAGCGTTTTCTAGTTTTAATCTCGTACGCTTATCCATTTAATATTTATAAATATTAATTGGACTAAAATAGCGTTTTGTACGATCATCCATTTATTTTTATTTTTTAAGTGAGAGAATTTATAATATGTTTAGGTAAAATTCCTTGTTGAATCAACCACGTTTGTGTCATTAATGCCGACCCGACCGTTGCGGTGAGTTTTAGACTATCAATTACATCCAACATTCCCAAATCGGCTGGTTTTATTTTAAACACTTTTCTAGCGGCCATGCTATAAACAACGGTTATAATTCCTACAACTCCTCCGTGATAGGCTGTATTGACGATGCTGTTTGTATCTATCGTAGACATTTTATATTATAGACATTTTTTTTTCCTTTAAATCAACCAACCTCCTCCAACTCTAAAAAGTGTGAGTGGTTTTGATTATAATCGTTTTCTTTGAAAAATTCGTAACTCAGATACCCTACAACTCCCATGCCCAAGGTGACGAATAAAACCTCATTAGATTTTTTATTTTGATTTTCATAAAAATCTTTTGTACTAGTTTTAAACACTTTTTTAGCGACCATGCTATAAATAACGGTTATAATTCCTACTGCACATCCGTTATGGACTGCATTGACGATGTCGCTAGACATTTTATATTACAGACAATATTTTGTATTCCATTTCGAATGGATCAACTTCTTTGTCTCGTGTTGGCGAAACAGTTTTTACGGGTTCTGGCTGTGAGACAGTTTCTACGGTTTTTTATGGTTAGAGTTTAGGTAAATGTAATATGCAATAACTCCAACGGCTATTACTCCTAGTCCGATGTACAGCATGTTTATTCCATCGCTTTCTTCTTTTGCACTCGTAACGTGTCTTTGAAACAATTGTACACATCCGCATCGTTTAAAGAATACACTTCATTTCCTTCAATTTTAATGGAAATCTTTTTAACGATGGCTCTGCCTATATTATGTACGATGGTTCGCTCGTCATCTTCAGCGGATTCTAGAGTAATGTTAAAAGCCAATCTGGCCGAACCGGGAACGATGACGTCGTCTTTTCCTAAATTTGGAAAACGAACCGTCAAAAGTTGATTTTCATCGATGGTGCTCGGATTGTTTGTGATGACGACTTTTTGTCGTATTCCTTTTATAGCGAGTGAATTTCTCAATCGTCTGTACGGATTTAGTTTGTGCCCAAATGCTTCGCTCATATTTAACATGTACTATTATTTTATTAAATTTAAAAAAAAATGTTTATAATAAAATGGTGTCTATAGCGATGATGATTGGAGGCGCAGTAGTAAACGCCCTTGCTTTTTCCGGATCAATTTTTTTATTTTCCAGTTTACGTTCCAACGATGCTGAAAAAGAACGAAAGAGGCACGATTTAGCGCTAGAACAAATTGCTAAAGCCAGAGACGAATGGTCCAAAGAGCGCTCGAAATATCTAGATTACATGAACGACCGACTCAAGAAAGAAGCGCACGCTAAAAAAACTTTTACCGATATAAACGAAGCGATGAATGAATATTATATCGCGACCGGAAGTCAATTTGATTTACCAGAAAATTTATACGACGAGCCTAAACTATCCGATTTTTACGTTCCTAGCGAAGTTTTAAAAAACTAGAGAAGTCTTGTTTGTTATTATTGGCATGACGGTAGTAGGCTACGCGAGTTATAAATTATTTAAAAAAGATAACAACTAATTGTAAATAGTATGACAGAAAGAGAATACGATGAAACTGATCCGCTATTAGGCGACCAAGAAGATGATGATGGCGAAGAAATTGAGATGGACCCTATAACGCAGCCGGTGACGTATGATAAAGAGGATGAAATAAACGTGCCACCCGCCGAAAAAATACCCAGATTGAGGAAAGAAAACGTTAAAACGGCTGTAGATGATTTTTACAAGAAAGTCGGTTATCCGAACGTTGCGAAAGATTACAATAAATTCGAGTACAACGACTCGAAACTTTATTTTATAAAAGACGGGAAAAAAATCAGGTTAACTTAGAAGAATAAAAATGAAAAACTTTATAAATTATCTTCTCTAGAAGAACGTGGTGTAGATTTCATCCGAGACGATCTAGGTATATTCGAAAATGTTACCAAGATCTCGAAAAAGGCTTGTGAAAAGTTACAAGCACCAGTTAGTAATCTCGATAAAACAATTCCTGAAAGTATTGAGATGCAAGATTTACCGCAAGCCGCGACGAATGTAGAGCAAGACTTGGATGAAATTGTTTCTATTCTTCAAAAACAAGAAGGAACTCAAACGGATGGGCCTCCAATGCGAGAACTGGTGGGTCTCGATAAAGCCTTGCAAACGACTCGAGGCCAACTCGAATTAAATTTGGCTGAAATAAGCAAACTAGATAAAGAAATCTCTGATCTTCAAGAATTAATTTTTGATGCTAAAGAGCGGGGAATTGATGATGAATCAATCGCAAAAGCTAGTAAACAGCTACGAGAAAAACAAGACGAAAAACGAGCGAGATTAGAGCTTGCGAGTACGCAAAATCACGTTCTTCGTAGCCAAATCAATAGAATCAAAGAAACGATTAATAAAATGTTGCAAAGAGACGTAACGTTGGGTGAAAAAATTAAAACTTTATTTAGAGAACAAGGGGTAACGATAGTCAGTATATTAACGGCGATTAGTCTCGCCATCAGTACCATCGTCGCTTCGATCTTAGCGAGCATAAAACCGATTTTACCGCCACCTAGTCCACCTACACCAACTGGCGGCGGTGTAAAAGAATGGATACAAAAACTCTCAAAAATCTATCGAATCTGCTAAAGAAACTTGGATTAAAAGCCTTGGATTCTCTACCGGGTATCATCGGAGGAGTATTGAGTTGGTTATTGACTCAACTTTACTCAGCGGTAGGATGGGTGGCAGAACACGTGTGGCTATTTGTGACTGGAGTCGGAGTTTTAGTTTTATCTTATCTTAAAAACAACTCGTAAATAATGACGCCTAACCTAAAAGAAATCGAGAGACCAACGATTAGAGAATGTTTTCCTCTTGGTGAGTATCGATAGATGGTGGTGTGTCTGGTTGAGTATCGACGGATGGATCGATAGATGATGGTAATTCGGTAATGATAGATGACGTATCGTTTTGTTGCTGAACATCTATAGATGTTGGTGAACCGAGTTGACTAGTCGGTGGAGGTGGGGGAACTGGCGTTGAATTTGTGTCTTGATTCGATCCTAACGATAAATCAGGCGTTGCGATTAAAATATTGTTGTTGTATCCAACGTACGTACCTATTCGCAAATTCATGTCGGATGGCATAAGGTATAAACCTTCTCCGATGACAAAGTTTAACTGCGATCGAGCGTATTGTAAAGAATCTTGATACCTCTGAATGGAAGATTGTAAATCTACCGGAGAATCGATCGAAGCCTCGAGAATGTTTAAGAATTCTCTTTTCGCATCTAAACCGGTACCAACTGTAAGAATTCCACTTTTAGCTTGAGCTTGAGCTCCCAATAACGCGTAAACGTACCGGTACGTTCTTATAGAGTCGTTGATTCGTTCTATACCTATATCCGTAAAACCCTGAGACTCGTCGAGTATAAATTTAACCCAAGCGAGCTCGGTCTCGGGAGATTGTGAAATGTAAGCGACCGTATACGTCGAGGGATGATCTCCAAAACCCATCTTTGTCGCGTCTGAATAATCGTTCTCGCTAGAGAACGGAACGTGCAAACTTAAATTATCGTAGTTTTTCCCAGGTACCGGAATGTAACCGTTGTCGTAATAATAGGCTATTCCCAATCCTCCCGAGTACTTGTCTACTTGTTGTTTCCAATCGGATACTGGCGAGACGTGAAAGTCTCTACATATATTATAATGAGCGCCAATGTCTATATTGTTTTCAAAGGCGCTCCAAAAATTTTGAAAAGACGCTGGACAGCTCATTTCTTTGAGCAATCGTCTAATTTGATAATAAACGTGAAATTTGACAAAACTACTAATCATCGGATTCGAATGGAGTAAATGTTTAAAACTCACTCCGCATCCCGTCGTACTACACCACGTTACAAAATTCATTTGATTCTGATAAAACTTTAGCGGATACGAATTCCAGCTACTTGTAATTTCATCGCTATTGACGTGAGGCAACTTGTACTTGCTAAAAGGATCGGCGAGTTCTACTTGAAAAAAAAATCGTTTTTGGATGTGTAAATATTTTGAATGGTCAAGTCGCTGGAAGAAATTGTTCCAGCTTTAAAATTTCCAGATTGTCGATACCGTTTCGATAAATTACTCTGAAATGCTAAAGGAAGCGCCATTTTATTATAAACTAACATTATTTTTATATTTTTGTTTATAATAAAATGCATCATACGATTGAAATGAAACATTTTGACGAGCCCGTTGTATTAGATAATACAATCGATAATCGAGATGCTAATCTTACGATATCGTTAAAGACCGTCAACTTTTGGGTCGGCTACTATAATGTGCGCAAGAAAGAAAAAATATTGCACCGTAAAATTGGCGCGGTTGGAGGTCAACCGATCGATCATTCTACGACCATTAAACCTGGACTTTACAATATAAAACAAATTATCGATATTATTGTACAAAAGATACCCTGGGTAAGGTACGACATTAATGAAACAACCGGTAAATCTTTACTCGAAATTAATGATCCCAGGTATCAAATCAAATTTTCATCAGGGCTAGCCAATTTACTCGGGCTTTCGGATGAATTACTAGACGTGGGAACGTATGAAGGAAACATTGATTTGCAGCATTTTAAAATAATGTATATTCATTGCGATCAAATTTCTACTAGCAAAATGTTTTACAACGGTAAACCTTCGAGTATTTTAAACGTTTTACCCATACAAGATGTAAAATTTGGTAAAAGTACCTGGATAGAATATTCTAATCCATTACGAAAAAATCTCAAGAATGGCACTTTAAACGAATTGAGTTTTAAAATTAAAGATTCGACCGGTAAAGACATTAATAATCACGGTATGCCGGTCATTATAACCGTCGAAATTAATAAATAATTAAAAGTACTTAATATAAATGGCGAGTATTTATGGTCCTGGCTTTACGAGCGAACCAATTTCATCCAATAATGACGATACATTCATTTCTGAATATCATGGGCGTATCGCTACGAGGGAAATTCGCCAAACGATAACGTTGATAAATTTAATGGGAAGACTACCCATAAACATCGAGTGGAATGGATTGGCGAATCAACCCTGTTTTTTCCTCGATAGAGAACCGGCATGCTGTTCAATTTTTGCAAAAAGTATCAAAGGTGAAAATGATTCTTATTCAATCACGTCAAAGCGCAATGTTGTAGCCAATCGAGCCTATATATTCTCCACTACCGATGAATTTAAGGTAAAACTTTCTTTTACTGCCGTACCGCAGGTTTTAGAATGTGGAAGTCTCTATTGAGTTGTAACCTCCAGTTCTCTTACGAAGTAAATCTTACTTAGTTTTTAACATATTGATTTAATTTTGCCCTATGCCGACGTGTATATAGCACTGTATACTCAGTGCTTTCCGAGTGTCTGTGAAAAAAACTTCACATTCCACTCGGGCGGGATTCGAACCCACGACCTCCTGCTTACGAGTGCAGACGAGACGTCTTAACCTCTTAACCACCGACCTTGCACAATGATGATTGGCCAGCTAGAAACCAATGTAGCAGCGGGTTCCACGATATATATAGGTTAGTTTTTAACATCACATGATGTGAAAAACAGACACTTTTGAAAAACAAATAAAATAAAATGCAGTAAGAATTTACAGATTCCATAATTATTCTAAAATAAGTGGAATTTATGACATAGGCCTAGACCGACATTACAAGGAATTCCAATGTTCATAGTGTTCCTATATAGCTCCACAAATATGATATAGGAATGTTTGCAAAGACACATTTTGGGTTGAAATTGATAGGTAAAGACAAAATAAACATATAATTGTTTATTCAAGAAAGAAAGGTATATTTATGTACTGTGATATGCTTGTGAAATATCTTACTGACTACTCTATGCTCAAGCTCTCACCACCGTGACGAAGCAAAAATACGCCACCCGAACACTTCCAATATCAAAGGTTATATGAGAAGAGGTAAACGGATAAAACACATTTTGCAGCATGAGCAGTTATAAACATACCTTATTTGTGAGGCAATGTTCCAAGGTTGATCAATTCCAGACTATCTTTCCTTTTCTTTACAGAGATCAAAAACTCGGAAAGAATATCATGTTGTATCCGTAATGAAATCAAATACTGAAGTAATGTTCTCACATGATGTGCATTCGTATATTAATAATATATTGCTGATGTATTTCCTTCTTCGGTTCGTGTTTAATTTCTCAAGCACAAACGAACTCGATGTACACCGCCAAACAAATATGATGATTGTGAAAACCTTACCACGGGGCTTTAGCGATTGCTTTGTGTCTATCACAATAGGTGGAACGTACCAACTCGACTTAGGGCCTTTGCTAATGTTTTGACCTTTCTGGGTTTGAACTTTTTAAATTTTACTTCATTCCCCTGTTCCCTGCTCTTTACAGATGTTCTCTGCTTTTAGGAACCTTTAGATACTAATTATGCCTATTGAAAACATAATACAATTTAACTGGCTCGTACAACGTTGGTATAGCTTAAAGGTCTGCAGTCAACAACTATTCAGAATCTTCGGCTACAGTACAGCCATTACATGTGTATTTTTATTATATATTTTTTCAACGCAAGGAAAATTCTGGGGGTGATCCTATGGAGCATCCCCCAGTCCAATATATCCCCCATCCCTCCCGAGATTTACACCCGTTTTCGTCAACGTTCAAGAATCGTTTGTGGCAGTGGGATAGAGATGTACGGCTGTCACTTACGAGACCCCGGTTCGAGATTTATTTTACGAGTAAAGCATAATCAAATAGGATAATTGGCGACTTGTAGGAATTTTTTCTCTAAAATGCTGCCCGTCTTTAAGTTGTTTTTCTAGTTTGTTTATTTGTTTGATTTCCATCCGAAACAAACACACGCTTCTAAGAACAGTTAATAATGATCAAAACAATAGAAAATTAAATACAAGTACGAACGGGTGCAACAACCAGAGAAGGTAATATTTTTCTGTAGTGGAGTACCCTGACTGCTGATGAATATTACAATAAATATATCATGCATATATGGTATTATCTTGTATGCACCGATGCTACACTGACTTTGGCAATTTTTTGGGTCCAATAAAATACAAAATCAATCGCTTGTCAGCCTTTGTAACATATGTGCTAAAGTTGAAGCTTGTATTGGTAGATCCAACATAGCGGTAAGCCATGCATGCGCGTAGAAAAGTTATGTTGATGAAAAGAGATATACAAAGTTGGAGGTGAAGTAAAGATGAATATATCCTTGTTTATTTTGTCTCCAATACCCAGTAGATTCACATAAAGCCAATATTCCTAAAAACAAAGACTGTTTGGCTGCTTACAGGATTTTTTTCCAAAAACCCATGTAACAGATATATACTCTTGTGGGTGACAGTGGATGGATACGTCATACGTGTCATATATGCAAAACGTACATGTACGCACACGTGCATTGTATATGTACATATGCAGTGTACATTATATTTATGTCGTTGTATTTAACTAATTAAAATAGGAAGGTGATCACTAACATTGTCAAATAATACAATATTTGTGTTATATGCTGCTCGACGTTATTTGTAAATATATTATCGATTAGAGTACAGCCGTATTGAACGTAATTCTAGTGGGTTTGTCAATGGAAGGACGGAGAGTATAACATCTTTTAAAAATAATGATCGTAAATAATAAGTAAATAACAGTTTATATTTTCATTAGATATTTGTATGAGATAAGTTTCAAAATCCTTTACAATATCAGTCAGGTTAAGGCGGGGTGATCTATAAATTACGCCAACAATGTCATATGTTTAACTTGAATTTCAATTTAAAAAAAGTAGTCATAGTAACATACATTAAAGAAACCTCCAAATTTTTAGATGAACACTATTTGAATTCCATTTTATAGCAAGGTAAAAATAAAATCGAATCGGAATTTGTATTAATCGAAGTTTCAGTTAAACATATGACGTGGATTTTATGATAAATTTCAGAAAGTGCAAAATTATCAGTTCTCCTGAATACATCTTATATTGGTATGATATATTGAGGAGGACTTATTAAGTAACTAATTTTGAATTTTATGGAAGTTTGGTTTAAGGAAGTAGGGTTAAAATACAATCATTGAAACGAATGGGAATGATTCACTTCTGCCATCAGTACCCGGTATCGCTGTTACATATAAGGTTCATAGAACAGTTTAAAGTGGTTTGAATGGACAACAGGGACGTTACGTAAATTGGAATGCATAGGACGACATTTCTAAATGTAGGTATTTGTATATAAATACGCCAGAGTCCGTCATTCTCCTGAGGACAATCAGAGCATACTGATCGAAACGTCAAGTTGTAACCAACCAGTTTCAGAACTAATAACTACTCAAGATTGGTGAAACTTCCTTGCGTCGGGAGATAAACAATTGATTTAATTTTGCCCTACACCGACGTGTGTATAGCACTGTATACTCAGTGCTTTCCGAGTGTCTGTGAAAAAAACTACACAGGCGACTCGTAGTCGGTGTAGGGCAAAATTAAATCAATTAATTACTACTCAGTTAAGAATTTTACATGGTGTCACCGCAAACAGTCTTTACTTATCATTTTCACCATGCAAAGCTACACATATTACGTAAATAATTATGACACCTAACGTACAAACGTACAAACAAACAAACAAGCAATAAATAATTATTTAAACAAACTAATTTTTCACCATTTTTGTTTCACGATTTATTCGCTCATTAATATAAAACAAATTACCGCATGAACAATTATGGGGGATGATCCTATGGACCGTTCCCCCGGGTCAAGAAGTGTTTACCATGTTCTAAATACGTATGCGTACTTTTACTTTTACTAAATATTCGAGGTAACTAAATAATATTATTTCAAGGGAACGAAATAATATTATTTTGAGGGATCGAAATTATATTATTTCAAGGGAAAGAAATATTATTTCGAGGGAATAAAATAATAATTCGAGAGAACGAAATGATTTTGAGCGAATGAAATGATCATATGAGGGAACGAAATAATATTTTGTTCCCTCAAAATATATTTTTAATTTATTTTTTATATAGGTCCCTTTAGGGGCGCTGTAGAAGCTTTAAAATACAGCAGGAAATGCGTACGATTGCACAATTTTGACGTGCAGTTCTATGATTCAATGTTGTGCAAAATATTGAGTGAGATAAAGAAAACGTGCAATAAAGGAAAGTTTATCAAGTTTAAACCAAGAAAGGTCAAAACATTAGCATAGGCCATACGTCGCGTTGGTATGTTCCACCTATTGTGACAGACACAAAGCAATCGCTAAAGGCTCGTGGTGATGTTTTCACAGTCATTATGATTTTGTTTAGCGATGTACATTGAGAAGAAGGAAATACATCAGCAATATATTATTAATATACGGCTGCAGGACTAGTGTAGTCTTGAGAGAGCTGCTCATTAAAGTTCTCCAGTCAACAACTATTCAGAATCTTCGGCTACAGTACAGCCATTACATGTGTATTTTTATTATATATTTTTTCAACGCAAGGCAAATTCTGGGGGTGATCCTATGGAGCATCCCCTAGTCCAATATATCCCCCATCCCTCCCGAGATTTACACCCGTTTTCGTCAACGTTCAAGAATCGTTTGTGGCAGTGGGATAGAGATGTACGGCTGTCACTTACGAGACCCCGGTTCGAGATTTTTTTTTTACGAGTAAAGCATAATCAAATAGGATAATTGGCGACTTGTAGGAATTTTTTCTCTGAAATGCTGCCCGTCTTTAAGTTGTTTTTCTAGTTTGTTTATTTGTTTGATTTCCATCCGAAACAAACACACGCTTCTAAGAACAGTTAATAATGATCAAAACAATAGAAAATTAAATACAAGTACGAACGGGTGCAACAACCACAGAAGGTAATATTTTTCTGTAGTGGAGTACCCTGACTGCTGATGAATATTACAATAAATATATCATGCATATATGGTATTATCCTGTATGCACCGATGCTACACTGACTTTGGCAATTTTTTGGGTCCAATAAAATACAAAATCAATCGCTTGTCAGCCTTTGTAACATATGTGCTAAAGTTGAAGCTTGTATTGGTAGATCCAACATAGCGGTCAGCCATGCATGCGCGTAGAAAAGTTATGTTGATGAAAAGAGATATACAAAGTTGGTAGTGAAGTAAAGATGAATATATCCTTGTTTATTTTGTCCCCAATACCCAGTAGATTCATATAAAGCCAATATTCCTAAAAACAAAGACTGTTTGGCTGCTTACAGGATTTTTTTCCAAAAACCCATGTAACAGATACCGGTATATACTCTTGTGGGTGACAGTGGATGGATACGTCATACGTGTCATATATGCAAAACGTACATGTACGCACACGTGCATTGTATATGTACATATGCAGTGTACATTATATTTATCTCGTTGTATTTAACTAATTAAAATAGGAAGGTGATCACTAACATTGTCAAATAATACAATATTTGTGTTATATGCTGCTCGACGTTATTTGTAAATATATTATCGATTAGAGTACAGCCGTATTGAACGTAATTCTAGTGGGTTTGTCAATGGAAGGACGGAGAGTATAACATCTTTAAAAAATAATGATCGTAAATAATAAGTAAATAACAGTTTATATTTTCATTAGATATTTGTATGAGATAAGTTTCAAAATCCTTTACAATATCAGTCAGGTTAAGGCGGGGTGATCTATAAATTACGCCAACAATGTCATATGTTTAACTTGAATTTCAATATAAAAAAGTAGTCATAGTAACGTACATTAAAGAAACCGTCAAATTTTTAGATGAACACTATTTGAATTCCATTTTATAGCAAGGTAAAAATAACATCGAATCGGAATTTGTATTAATCGAAGTTTCAGTTAAACATATGACGTGGATTTTATGATAAATTTCAGAAAGTGCAAAATTATCAGTTCTCCTGAATACATCTTATATTGGTATGATATATTGAGGAGGACTTATTAAGTAACTAATTTTGAATTTTATGGAAGTTTGCTTTAAGGAAGTAGGGTTAAAATACAATCATTGAAACGAATAGTCATAACATTAGCATAGGCCATACGTCGTGTTGGTATGTTCCACCTATTGTGACAGACACAAAGCAATCGCTAAAGGCCCGTGGTGATGTTTTCACAGTAATTATATTTGTTTGGCGATGTACATTGAGTTCGTTTGTGCTTAAAAAATTAAACACGAACCAAAGAAAGAAATACATCAGCAATATATTATTAATATACGACTACACGTCATGTTACAAAATTAGTTAAGTATTTGCCTACGTAATGGTTACAACAAGATATTCTGGCTGAGATTCCGATCTCTGTAAAGAAAAGGAGATAGTCTGGAATTGATTAACCTTGGAACATTTCCTCACAAGGTACGTTTATGCGACCAATCGCCAGCGGTAAAGCAACTCAAATATGTCTTCTTTTCTATGTACATTTCAGGTAATTTCAACCAAAAACTGTTTGTCTTTACGTTCATATATCATGTTTGTGGAGATATATAAAGACACTATAACAATTAAATAATTGGAACTTCGTGTAATGTAGATCTTTGGCATAAACACAAATCTTCTATTTCTAACAGAATGACTATGGAATCTGCCAATACTCATTTCATTTTAAGTGTTTTGTTTTCTGGAACTCGTGTTCCTTTAATGTACAAAATGATGTATCAGTTGGGCGAAATTGGGAGATGTAGTATATTTTTCTAGGCTTGGTAGTCAAGGAGGTTACACATTTGGTAAAACCATCAGTAAATGCATACGTTTTGAGAATCAAAAGATATATCAATAAACCAGCCTATAGGAAAGGTTCAGCGCAATCGGTATACACACGTTTCTGAGAAAATCCTGGAAATATAAATTATTCATTCTCACGAGTTATCAATTCAGATGGGAAACGTTATTAATTATAAATTAAATAAAAGCACCTCAGACAGAAACATATCAATAGATTTTTGATACTATCATCAACTTTACTCCAGGCAAATTTTATGCAAAAAATGTGATCATTGATATTTTTACCGTTTGCCGTGCGACAACCTTTTGAATTTGACGTTTGCCAGCATGACAATTTTTTATATAACATATAAACACTAAGTCGACACGACATCTATAGGCCTACATTATTATGATATTTTTCAGTTGAAACTGCAAATTGGTGAAAAAAACTAAGCCTATATTTCAACATGAGAACCTCAAACCCTGTAGCAAATACAAAATGTAAATCATTGCACACTAATTTTATGCAAACTCAAATCCACTATTTGGGATGATACCAATCCCAGCGCTCCATGACTGCTTCTCAATTACAGTTTATTGAGGTGCTGACATTTTTGTATATCATTTTTTTTAAATATTTTGTATTACAAAAATCCACGACAAATGATTTCTGGATTTCATATGGTTTCCATGTATTGTACACCCATGGTGCATACATTGTTTTCCTTAGATATCCCCAGATATGAGAAGAAAACGTCACAATCTCCTCCCGCAGGCTGCATGCAGCTCAACCGCCGGACGAGGTGTATATCTTGGTCTAGTCCTTCTTTGCATGTTATTTACATCCTCGGGTAAGGAATCCAATACTTCGTCACTTCTCCAGACGGAGTGATTAGTTTTCTTTACAATATAATATGACTCGGTCACTGAAGTATAAGCTACTTTTAAATCCCTGCAGTTCTTAGTTCTTGTGGACAATAACCAAATTATGAATTATGTTTTTAATGTGAAACAAAGACATAATTATATTTACGTCGTCGATACACGTCAGCGGCGGATCCGGGGATCAAAGGTTTACCATTTACACAAATTCAAAATGTACCATTTATTTTCAAATCTTAGGGTTTTGTGCCCCATTGTCTTTGTGTCCCACTTTATCATCCTGTTCCCCCTTTTCTGCAACCCTGGATCCGCCCCTGCAACACGTCCTAAAAGAGCATACACTGCTTTCTTATCTGGTAAACGTCTATCCGATTGTATGGTGCCATAATGTTATCCCTTAATGTATTCATGACATAGTCATTGGCGGATCCAGGGGGGCTAAGGGGGCTGTAGCCCCCCCACCCCCCAAAAAAATCGTTTTTAAAAAGAGAGAGAGAGAGAGAGAAAGAGAGAGGGGGAGGGGAGAACGCACGCACTCCCATTCCCACAGTGTGCTTTGTTTTTCTCTCCCTTTGATTATTTCATTGTAATTTTTGTAGTACTGAAAAATAATTGTTTTAGATTCTCAGCCCCCCCTAAAAAATGTTCTGGATCCGCCCATGATAGTGTAATACCAATAGTGAATGTAATACCAATGTCATCTGACTCATGTGGTAAATAAGCTATTATTCGCCTGAATATTTACCGGCAGTTTAGTGTTGTTCTTTTGTAGAAGTTAACAAGGAAAACTTAACTAATTAAGTCAAATCATATTTACATATATAAATAAATATTCTATGCAACATCCAGGTGCTGTGCCAGATTTCACCTGTTACAATGTAAAACTGTATATCGATGGTGAAGACGCTAACATCTACCGGTAGGAGGCTATGAGCAAGACCATGATGTAGTCTCTGCCAGACTTTACCACATACCTGCTTCTATTGGGCCATCCAGGTTTGGTGTCTACAACTGTATTTTCGATCCACCAAGTGTTAACATAACAACAATCTTTATGCATGATAATGGTAAGAAAGAGTAATCATCTAGCTTATGTTAAAGTATTGATCTTTAACAATTACCTTCAACATGTTAAATATTAATTTTATGTGTACGAGAATAAAAGGAAATTAAGTTGATGTTATTAATTTAATTATTTTCAAATATTCTGCCGTTCTGTATTCTATAGGATATATTTTCCACTTGTTATGTTCAATTGTATCACGTTAAAATAAAGGTGACGTATCTCCAGCATCACCCACCTTGACTACGAGTGCTGGTGAAGATGTGACATTGACAATGACACAGTTATATAACGTTTCATCAACTGAGCTTCGATGGAAGTACAATGGTAATGACGTCACTACATGGAATGGCCAATCAAGCATCACTATCAATAATGTACAGGTCATTAATGCTGGTATCTATGAATGCTACATAGATGGTCGCTACAGTCAACAGCAACACGCACTCATGAAACGCATTGTTAGAGGTACATCATTACAACATTTAAGCAAAGACTATTTGCAGTGACACTATGTGAAATTCTCAATTGAGTAGTACTACTCAGATGAGAGTAACACGCACTAATGAAACTCATTGTTAGAGGTACATCATTACAACATTTAAGCAAAGACTATTTGCAGTGACACTATGTGAAATTCTCAATTGAGTAGTACTACTCAGATGAGAGTAACACGCACTAATGAAACTCATTGTTAGAGGTACATCATTACAACATTTAAGCAAAGACTATTTGCAGTGACACTATGTGAAATTCTCAATTGAGTAGTACTACTCAGATGAGAGTAACACGCACTAATGAAACTCATTGTTAGAGGTACATCATTACAACATTTAAGCAAAGACTATTTGCAGTGACACTATGTGAAATTCTCAATTGAGTAGTACTACTCAGATGAGAGTTTCGCACGGTGTCACCGCAAATAGTCTTTACTTCACCATGCAATAATACAAGCCTTACTTATTACAAGATTTGTCACTATTGCTGAAGGGGTCCTTGTCACCTAGGTTACTCACCAACACCCACCAGGCCATCCCAATCATGTGTGCGTTAGAGGACTTTTATGATCTTCTGGGTACCCTGTGTGCACCCCTTCAGTGTATAGTAATGTATTTAAATTCATATATAGAGGTGAATGGTTAATCATAAATCGTGCAGTTGTCGTTGTATTTAGCTATCAGTCCATCAAATTTCTCGATTACAAGTAATAAAATAAACGAAACTGAAGGATGTGATTATGAACAATGCCCAAATCGTCCACATAGCGAGCGTTATGTTAAACGATGACTATTTACGCACCTTTTTGATTATATAATTTTCATTTAGAATTATTTTACATAGGCCCTATAAACAAAACAAACGCAGCATCGTTCTTTCTGCAGAGTGTTCACCTAATACGTGGGGCCCATCATGCGACAATGACTGCCCGTTATGTTATAACGGTGGTGTGTGTGATGATAAGACTGGTGAATGTATCTGTGCACCAGGATTCAGTGGTCCACGCTGTGAGACATGTAAGTTAATAACATGTATATGATACTAATAAGAGTACACCAACTAACAAAGTGGTACACAAAAATGAGGGTGCAGCTGTAACATAATGGTCCGCGGGACGTGATATTATCCAGTACCGTCTGAATTATGAGGAATGTTCATATTAATGAACTCGTATATAAAGTGTTAGCTCTCTATAATTAACTGGATAATTTTGCTTACAAACCGGAAGGTATGTGGGCGAAATGATTCAGCGTAGCATTCCAAAAAACACATACCAGACTTCCTTATATTTTAATACAATGGTTGGTGTTGGCATGAAGTTTTCTTTAAGATACTTCGTGCCTAAGATCTCATCTAAAGAAACATCTCAACAAAATCAAAGGAAATCAGTGAACACTTTGTAAACGCCATCACAATCAAATATCTTTCTTAGTTTCATCTTATTCACCAGTCTATCATGCACGAAATAATCCATTCATAACAATGTAGTATACATTTTCGCTAATAGGCGTGGTATGGGAGCATGTTGCGTACGGTTTAGGCGAATCTCACCTTGACTTGATATTGGGCATCATCATAGACTGTATCATATAGACGACTTCAAACATTGTGATGTCATCTTTACGTGACTATGTGTCGAATTTATACACTGCTGTTGTTTCCAAGAATAGTCAAATGTTATCCCCAATTATGTACAAATGAATAGAAGTATATTCATAGTATAAATCTCCTTACACATTTACTGCCCAAGTTTTCTGCATATAATCTACAAGTTTGTCCTAGAAATTATTTGTTTTATTGGTATCATAATAACAGCTCTTAACAGTGCCCTCTGACGTCAGGTAAAACAATTGCATTGAGATATTTCACTAACATTTTCAGAGTTTTGATTGAACAGTAAGTAATCAGTGACTAAATGAAGAGCCTCGCCATAAATGATTTCCATATTTACTGTAAAACAATACTTCTCATACATATTTTGAGAAGTGTGTAATTTAAAGACATTTAGTTGTTCCTCCTTCAAGTAAAATAGGAATGTTCTGATGACAGCAGATAAGACTGCCAAAAAAGGGGGAAAACAGTTCCAACTTCACAGCGAGTAGCTCTGGCTATTAATTAGCAATATTGCACTGCATTACCCCTTTGATATTTTACAGTACATGGCAAGAACTGTTTTGGTCAAGACTGTGGTATAACCTGTACTATGAGGAATCCTGATAATGAGTGTCGTGGCAACCTGATGTGTCTTCCTGATCCATTTGGTTGCACATGCGCTGCTGGATTCACAGGATCTAATTGCATGGTTGGTATGTACATTGAATAAATATTCAGCAAGTTTCTAAGCAGTGACTAGCACTATGCACTTTATTTTTATATTATTATTATTATTATTTCTTTGATCAGAGCATATCCATTTTCAATTGAGATTACAATTTCTGACACATGGTGTAAATCATACAATATTGTCAAGATCAACAGGGTATGGAATTGGAGTGCTAGTTTAAGATTAATTCAGTGACTGAAAATAATACCCCACATGATAAGGTCATAATTGCATAAATGAGCATTGCTGTATAAAGGAGCACTTTCAGTCACTGTGTTCATCCTTAATACGATACGATACGATACAGCCCCTTTAAATTATTTGGTATCGAAGTTGAAGTTATTCATTTAAAAGTCATGCCGATAAATCAGTTGCCATGCAACATCGAAATACAACATAATGTGCAATTATAGACAAATGTTTTAACAAAGCCTATTGAAATAAACATTAAGATTTAGGTTCTTCTAAATGAATCAAATGTTTGTGATGCTATTCAGGGCACCGTAGTATTTTCTAACAGCGAACATTTTATCTGTACTAGACTGTGTTAATGGCTACTTTGGTGCTGGTTGCAAGATGCAGTGTCACTGTGACGGTGATGCAGTATGTGATAAGGGACATGGTAAATGCCCAACTGGTGTTCAGTGTGCATCAGGCTTCACTGGAGAAAACTGCCAAGGTATGAACAAAACTATAGTAACTTTTAAGCCTAATTAGGGCACGGCTATTACCAGAAGATCAACATTGATCACTGGTCAGTATAGGCATATTGGTTCATATTGCTTCAAGATAGCTCCCCAAGGGTCAATATGGTCACATTCATTTGTATCGATCTACCATCATCGAAAAGGAAATGACGTTGGATTCCACGTGTCTTATCCATTCATTTAGTATGTCCTGATGGGTTCTTTGGAGCTACTTGTACCCAGGAGTGTCACTGTGCCGGTGATGTAGTTTGTGACAAAGTCAACGGTAGATGCCCAGATGGTGTAATGTGTGAAACAGGCTACAGAGGTGAAAACTGCCAAAGTAAGTGAACAGTGAATATATACTGCACATTCCAACCACTCCAATTGGTCATGACTCATTTAAATAACTTAATACATAGTATGGTCTTATAAGCATTAATACATACACCAAGATAATTAATGGTAATAAAACGTACATGTGTATATTAGCTCCATGTGTTAATAAAGGGCTCATGATATTTAATTTTACGTCAGATATTTTGCAAATATCCATGTTTCTGGACAGTTAAAACAAAATGGGAAGTCTGTTTTTGATGTAAAGATTGACTGTACTGTTTAAATTTTAAGAAATTTGTCTTAGTGCTTATCCTTGATTCACGAGGGCGTTGTTTGCGAGAGCACAACATGAACTTGGTGTTACAGCAGCAGTGTAAGTGCACAAAGTCAAAACACTAAATCTTGCCAAAGAAAATAGGTTTACTGATTGGTATAAACTCAGTTATTAGAACAACACACGAAATTAACAGAATTATCTATTGAAAAGGTATTAAAAATTATTTTAAATTATACAAATCAACCATGATGTTGCGTCTGATTCTACTGTGACATCACTGATGAATATGCAAATTCTCATTATCTATGGGGTATCAACACAAAACCACAAAATGATGACATGGATAGAGACATGTTCATAGTGTTTTCAATCTTAAACGTTCCTTTTTCATAATTCCTAAGAGTACATTCACATAGACCCTATATAATGTAAGGAAAATGCGTATATTACTTGTAGGGAACACAAATCTAATCACTTGAATTTAATCGTGTTCGTCATCATTATTCACGTTGTCGTCGTCGTCGTCGTCGTCGTCGTCGTCGTCGTCGTCGTCGTCGTCGTCGTCGTCGTCGTCGTTGTAGTTCATGTCGTTGTAGTTCATCGTTGTAGTTTCATGTTGAATATTTTATTTAAATTTAAAATTTCTTCTATGATTGTTAATTCAAATTCTTTAAAATTCCTGTTTTATCCAGACTCCTGTTCGTATGGGATGATAGGATTTCAGCCTGAATGCATCATTTGTTACAGTAAGGTTTGACAAGTAATGCATTTAATACAATGCAAGTTTATGTTCATTCCTGTAGTCCGGACTTACTGTACGCTGGACATTGAATAGGGGACCATTTGATATTCCACCAGACAATAAGTCGCCAAGCAAATTTGTCTGGTAAGCAGCTCCATGAAACTGGTACCAGATCCATGGGCTGTCGGACCTATGTGTTATTTAACTATAATGATATGAGTATTTATACCATGTTGAGAACAATAGTGAATATTTCAGGGTCCACAGTTCCGGATGACCCACTTGTTCGGCAACCTATTGTTCTGACAAGGGATTTTTAAATGGGTTTTAATTGTCAAAAGCAGATTTGAAATATCAGTTGTAATATTGTTTTTTGAATATCTGACAAATTTAATATTTGCCGGGCGAAAAGTAAAGTACTTTCGGAACATCGACTATAATGGATAAAGGTCAGTCAGTTAGTATTATTGAAGATCTCTGTAGTACCGACTTATTAGTTCATCGGTAATGTGTATTTACATTCCTGGATGTTTTCATGTACGGACGAATCTGTATGGGTCCATGCAAAACCTACAGATTTCCGACAAAATCATAAATTGTAACGAGCCCAATGCTCCCCACCATTTGGCTATGCTACTGGTTGTGACTAGCCTGTAATTGACGTTTAACCGATCGATTACAAGGAAGATTGCTCGAGGTGGTGTGGCCCTGAAGGTTCATAACCATTCGTGAAATTTTTCACAACATTGTGAATTTTATTTGCGACGGTGTGAATTTCATTTCGCGACATCGCAAATATAATTCAGGGCTGGTTATGTCCCCTCAGGGACACCATACAATTGCTGTACAAAATCAAAATTTTGAATTAAATTTTCCACGAAACAAAGAAACTAGACTAGGAACACAAACTCACGTTTTCTTTCAGTTCCTACTGCAGTGAATAATCCTGTGATATCTGAGCCAGGTACCAGCATCATTAAATGGAAAGCCCCCCAAAACAAGTGTCCTGTTATCGATTATGTGATTCAGTTTCAACTGGTTAATAGAGATCAATGCCGAGTGATGAATGGTGAATTTGAAACTGTAGACAACACGTCAGTGAGAGAGTTTACTTTACGGGACGCTGATTCATCACTATACGCATATTCAACGTACAAGATCCGTGTACTAGCGAGGAATGAAGCTGGACTTGTTGAATATCAGGATGAGAATCATATTGAATATACAACATCAGCAAAAGGTAAGTACCATAACAGATAAATTATTCTAGGCCTACATGATTACTATTATGCATCGTTTTTCTACTAACATTGGTCATTTATCATGTTTGACCAATGTAAAAAGGCCACTAAATGGCATCGCAATAAAACACATTGATAACTAACCTAAATACACCCTTTAGGGAGGAAGCGCATGGAAACGTCCCATACAATTGTATACACGTATATTCTGACAAGCTTTGGTTTCCCAACAGTAATTTAGCAGAACACTTGATGTGTGTAAAGCTACTGGTCAGGAGTTATCACGCTCATCTCCAGTGCAAGCTTGTTTTGCAATGTTATTGTAGATGTGTATAGCGTCATAAAACATGCAAATGAGCCCTCCTGTCTAAACTAGTATAGTAAGAAGTCAATAAAAACTCTCAGCTCAGAAACTGAGTGACTCACATCATTCCTTCTGTGAAGAAAATAGCATTACTTAACTACAAGATTATAATGTTAAACCAAACGTACCTCGTTTGTAATACCAAAAGTAGCTCCTTATGCTACTTGGAACCATTAATGTAATATCATAAAGCAAGTATGGTAATACCAAACAGGACTCAAACATGACAAAATGGGCAGAGATTCTAAGAAACATCGGTATTGTGAACATGAGCTTAATCTTTAATCAAGTGTGATTATAGAACATTGCTCAATTGTATAGGAAATGATTCTAGACAAAACAGAAATTTACACATAAAACTGTCCTCGTCAGACGACCCTGTCTCAATCAAGTTAGGATGAAACAGGCTAAAGTATCGGACAACCAAGCTTCAATAACTTTCAATAGGATCCAAAAGGTAATAAAAACTCATTTCTGTATCGTTTTATTATAATATGAATAGACCCATCAGCATCTTCAAAATCGAGGCACAATATTGAGTTGGCTTGGAGTGATATACATTGTGGACAAAGAAATGGTAATATCACGGGATATACGGTAAGGTTTGTAAATTGATGTAGCTTCCTGATTTACAGAATTCGGATGTTAATTTTTTTTATTATTGGTTAGCTTACTTTGTAAATAATTTAGGAATTATATTGGGCCTACATGTATTATAGTTAACAAATAATTAGAATCCCATTTTTAGCAAATACGGTAAGATTTGTGAATTGCTCCTACTCAAGTATATTTTTATTGTTTGTGAAACTTACAGTGTTAAATTCCTCTTTTATTACAATTTAAAAGCTTCACTTTGAGGTATTGGAGAAGCCTTATAACATCAGCTTTAAGCCTCAGAGTACATACCAGTCAGTAATCATACCACACCCAAGAATGCAACATAATATCAATGATTTGGAACCCTCGACAAAATACGAGTTTCTTCTGGCAGGTGTTAATGTCGCTGGTACAGGAGCGCAAGTCCAAATTGAGGAATTTACATCAGTTGAAACAGGTAATTCAGTCCCTTCCTTGCGGACAAACCAAGATCCAACCTCAGACTTTAAAGATGCACAACCGTCGCTCTGACAGCGTTTATTCTGTCAAAGGAAGCTACATAAAAAGGTTGGGAGTGGATCCCTGTACAATTTGGATATGAATCATTAACATTTTGTATCTGTGGTTTGCTGTTTACAAATGTACGCGACTGTATATTGGTGAATGCGTCGCCATTGGATAAACCAGGACATTATAGCTTACTATATCCCACATAGACCCAGGAAATGTTTTAAGAGCAAAATGATAACGTGTATTTAAATATACGTGGATAAGTTCTTTCGATAGAACATTTAGGACACAGTGATAAAGTATATAACATTTGATTTTCTTCTTTCAATGAAATTATAACTTGGTTTCTCAAATAGATGTCCGTTTTAAATTAAGATGTTATGACGTACCATATCCAGAGAAGATTATACTGCAGGGAATCGTTGATGTATCTTAACAAATGTACACTGATATAATAAGCCTATAGCTCTAACCCTGATTCGAATGCCTATAATTTGTACCCATATCAAGTAATAATTGAGTTGAAAAATATACAAAGTAATAATTACTGATTTTACAGAAATTGGAACTCCTGCCAAGCCCTCTAATATTTCTTCCAAATCAACACCCTCAACAGTCACCATAGGTTTACATCTTCCAATGAATTCAACCTACATCACGTGAGTATCTCTAGTTATATGCCGGTATTCAGATTGTCATGAACAATCAAGAAGTCTCAGAAGCAGTGTTGTAATCGAGTAAATGTATTCGAGTATACCAAGCACTGTCGAGTACTGATGAGGTAGTCGAGTATGAATCGAGTCCGAGTCATGCAGTGTGAAGTCAATTCCGAGTATTAAGTACTTAGTACTATGAGTACTCAAGAAGTAACGGGTGGTACCAAAGGTGTGTACCAACACTGCCCATATATAACTTATACGGTAATGCTATGGTGAATGGTGATATAAGGGCCAGGGGGATACACGGGGAGACACAGGGGAAAGTTGACCGAACTTTTAGAATTATGTCAAATGTTCTATGACCATGCACTCATCATCATGAATGTGTCTCAATGAAAGTTAACCATGCGAAAAAAAGGTAACAAAATAAAATTAAACATCATGTTTACTCTTATTGTACAGAGGTATCCAAATTGGTGTGCAGCGGAGTCAACCAGTCGTCAAGAGAGAAGCCACAGATTCTAGACAGCTAAGATCTGACATGACACCTGATTACGTAGCAGCAGAATTACGTAAAGAGAATCTTCCTGAAACATTCACCGTAGGTGATGGAAAGACTTATGGTGATTTTGACAACAAACCCTTGGAGAGCAACACCGAGTATAATATTTACCTCGGTTCAGTCAGCAGAATTTCAGACACGGTAATAATTAAAACGAATGTTTGTATTAATTAGTCATTATTTAGGCAGAATTTACCATATCACAAAGACGCGTTTTCATTACGACAGTTGCAGGCTTACAGCATGTTTGTTCTGACAGTTATGAATCAGATATTTTTAATGCATTTGTTTTTCATTAAGTTTTTCATTAATTCTAGGTGGCTGGGTATATTTTTTTGATTTGGAATGGGTTTAATTTAGAGTTTATGGCAAGAAACAGTTCATATGATTATTTTTTCATTTTATACGTAGTTATATAGGCCTACTTTGAAAATCAGGAATTGTTAAAAAATACCACTATTTAAACAATATTACATATTAATTATCTACCAATGACAACGGTTTAGCTTTGGTCTGCCTTAGTTTTACCCTTATAATCTACAGCGTTACCTAAATATTGTGCAAATGTTCTCATTTTAATTTGAACAGGAGTATTTTGTTGCCTGGGGAGAGTCGCTCAAAGTCAAAGGTAACTCGATATAATATATATTACACGTTGTGCCGTCATACATAAGCACTAATGGACTGGAAGAAATCGTTGTTGGCCTGATACTTATTATTATTTCTGCAATATCAGTATTTTTTAGCTTAAATATTTCCTTTTTTATCTGTCTGTTTCAATTGTTGCTTGTATGGCCGCTCAACCTTCCTTCTATTTTGCATTATGTTTATGTTTCTTTCTTTATTTATTTATTTTGTTTTGGTAGTACCAGAGAGTAGTTTCCCAGTCGCTACTGTGGTGATTCCTATCCTGATTCTCGTCATCATTGCATGTGTAGCTGCGACAGTTATTAAAATAAGGTTGGAACTTGGACTTCAAACATTGTTGTTTAAATTCTAGCAAAACAGTGTCAACTGTTGAAGAAAAAATCTTCAAAATGTTTGAAGATTTTTGGAGAGGGTATTGTGCCTGTTTCGTGATACCCATAGCTGCTAGCTAATCGGTTAGTTTGCCATTGGATATTGCCAACAAAATGGACCACCATATGGCAGTCACAACTGTTAACAAGACAACATACCTGTACAGACACTTTGGATGGACTAAGTTTGCGGGAAGAGAAATCAAACATCCGTGATGACTACACTTTTGTTCAGACCCACATAACATACGCTCTATGTATGACGTAATTATAACGGCAGTATTCGCGTCTTAACCAAAAGAAGGTCGTTTACGCAAATTCCTGCATTTATGATAAGCATGAGGGATACTAATGATCTGATGACAGCTATGATCTTTGTATCTATATAAATATGTCAATTGTAACAGCTATGATCTTTGCATCTACTCTCTTAATGTAAAAGAGTGAAAACCATTCTTTTAAAGAGCTATATGGCTATAAGTCTTTTTGGAGTGTAAAACCCACTCTGATTCGAGTAAAAATACAGTAAAAGGCTACCAATTCACTCTTTATACACTAACAATTTTACTCTTTATCCACTCCAAAAAGACTTGTCCGCCATATAGCTCTTTCAAAGAGTGGTTTTCACTCTTTTACATTAAGAGAATATATAAATATGTAAATTGTTTAATTGCCAATAACTTTGTTATTGTTGTTGATTTCCAAAACACTAGACAAAAGGCACGTCATCGGAAGGCAGATGAGTGCGTACTCGGTGATACAGTCAAGGGTGATACAGCCGTTTTTGTTTAGGCCTGCCGAGAAAGGCTTTAATTAATTCCAATAGTGAAATTGTGTATTCTGACAGGTGTGTCAAGTTGGGTCTTCCCTTTTTAAACAATAGAATTCATTTCCTTTCAATTGTGTTTGCTATTAAATGTTTATATAATAAATTTGACATTCCTATTGATCTAATCCATGTTAATCGTAGACACACTGAAGTTATTAAGTTTACTCATCAAATGGCTAGGTCCAATGCTGCTCATCATTCTCTTTTTTATAGATTCCCTAGATTATGGGAGGTGCTACCAACAGATGTTAAAGAAACAGTTATTTATAGTTTATCTTTATTTGTTAATTCACTTAGAAAATATTTATTAGTCCCTGGCCTAGCAGATGCCCTAACTCAAACTGTGTAGTATTTAAGTTTTTATATTTTTATTATAATATTATTTTTATATCTCAAAGTGTGCCTAAAGCCATTTATCGTTCTTTGTGTGATTCAATGTTTGTTTACTTCCTAAGTGGTAGTATCAGGAGATCAACTCGACAGTAATTTAGTTTACTTTTTTGTAATCCTACAGGGGTGCTACCTTTGTTTCTGTTTCTGTTAATCTAATGTAAATTTGTGTTTATTTGTTTTTTCTACCTGTGAAATCAATAAATGAAATGAAATGAAATGAAGGGTAAGGCTCGATATATATATATATATATACATCCAATTAATTGTTTGCAATTCATTGCACTATTAATGTTATTTTATTGTTTTCCCTATTTGGTTTACAGGGAAGGTAAAACATTGGTATATGGTAACGGAGGATTAGTTCAACCCTCTATATTATTCAATACATATGTCAAAAAACATGTACACGTTTCATCACAATTTTTTCTAAGATGAAAGACTTTACACCAAGTAATGTTTAAGTTTATTATTTTTATTATTATTGAAATTATAGGATTGCAATCCTGAACCATCGATTGAACACAATGTGGTCATATGGTTTAGATGTCAAGTTGATATTCCCACACCTTTGTAAAACACATTGTACAAGTTTAATCAAATACATTTTTCACGTTGTACGATTATTAAGCAGGCAATTTACGAGATAGTACACCCGTTGAAGAAGAGGAAACTGCATAGCATAATCGCTGAAAGAGGCCCAGTCCCTGTGCCATCGACGACTCTCACTATGACATCACAACCTCCACCATGTATGCCATCTAAACCAAAACCAGAGCAAGTCCCTAAAAAGAAACCATATCCATCAAAGGAGAACGTTCACAAGAAGAAAGAAGAATCATTCAAGGATGGTCATGGGTTTCTATCTGATAATGAGGTAATTAAATGGTATTGCATGTATAAACAATATTTTGGGTAATTTATATTAAATATGGGAATGGAAACGATTCAAAATTGCTGCTCATAGGTATTATAATAATGTATAACAATTTAAGACCTCTATGAAATGTGCTTATTAATTGCAAACTATTGTTGTTTTCAATATTAAAGTGTTTTTAACTTACGATGTACTAAATTTATCAATGATTTTTAACAGACCTCTTATGACATTGCTGTATCACCAGAGGATAAACTCAATACCCCATCAGAATATGAGAAAGTTGGTCTTGATCAACCATCAGAATATGAACAAGTTGCCGTTGGTTCATCATCGACCTACGATGATATTGATCTCCCAGGATGGGCCAAGTCATGGAGTGTATTGTGGGGTGATTTGATGGTTGGGACTAAGGTACTGGGTGAGGGACACTTTGGTAAAGTGCGATTGGGTGGAGTGATGAAAGAAGGAGAACTTTCTAAGGCTGCTATCAAAACTCTTAAGAGTAAGATTTACCTTTAATTTCATTCAATTGCATGATAATTAATACATTATGTTGGATTTCAGTAAGTTAAACTTTAAT
This sequence comes from Zoroaster sp. YZ-2022, assembly GCA_029582265.1. NCBI lineage: Eukaryota > Metazoa > Echinodermata > Asteroidea > Forcipulatida > Zoroasteridae > Zoroaster > Zoroaster sp. YZ-2022. Next base: position 3,548,468 of record CM055829.1, read on the forward strand.
GTTTCAGCTTCAATGTTATCACGTATACAAACAGTAAACAATAAGATTGTTTGAATATTTTCCAAATTTTAGCACAAGCATCACCATCTGACAGGAATAATTTTATGGAAGAATTCCGAGCTATGACTCAAGTTGGACATCACCCAAATAATTATTGGGATTATTGGTGCTTGCCAACACGAAGGTAAGTGAATTGACGATAACTGCTTCTGTTGTCTTCATTTTGTATTGTTTCGTTTTGTTTCAAGTTTGTGCAACATCTTAATCAGATAGTTATGTATTGTCTCTTACTTGAAATATTTTTATTTTAACACAAGTTTGTTTACATCTGAACAGATGTATTGTATGTAGCTTTGGAGTACCTACCCAATGGTGACCTCCGCTCCTATCTGAGAAAAGCCCGATCCACAGATGATGATAGTGAGGCATCTTTGTCTTCTGAGAAGCTGATTCAGTTTGCTTTGGGTGTGGCTAAACGAATGCAACACCTTGCTGCATCTGGGTAAAAGTATCATACATTTTGGTTGAATCAGTTTTGTTCGGCAATCGTTACAATTATAACATTAACATAACATTTTTCAATTGGAAATGCTTTTAAGGAAGAGATTTTCGTATTCTATAGGATGTTTTATTCAATCATAAACATCACGCTGCATGTTATGGTTTAGTTAACACATGCGATCAATTAATATTAACTTTTTCATAAACAGGTTATCCATCGTGATTTGGCAGCACGAAACATCCTCCTTGACAACAATCTGGTTCCCAAGGTTTCTGATTTTGGTTTGTCACGAGGAGAAGATATCTATGTACAGACATCTAAGGTATAGATTAATTTACTTTATTGAGAAAATACTGTTTGTTGGCGTTTTAGCCTGTCGATCTGTCTGTAGATCGATATTCATGTATAGATGACTTTACTGCAGACGACGAGCTTTCCTTATTCGACTATTGCTTTCTTCTAATGACTGGTTGTCTGTAGAGTCGTTGTCACATCAGACGTACACCTCAAAAAGTGACGTGTAAGTACAAATCATTCAATTAACACTGTACACGCGTAGCCTTCATGTAGCGTGATTATAATGGAGTCTCAAAAGTATGCATCAACAAGCACTGCAAAGCAATATGATCAAGGGTTAAAAGCATAGTATTGTGGGTCCAAAACCAGACATCCCTTATAAGTTGCATATACTTTTGGCATGTCATCTATCCTTACCCATACACAAGAGACAGGGAAACCTTGAGAGAATTAATTGATAATTTAACAATGTGAAGTTTGCGATGTATGTGTTGTATATGTGATCAAAGTAATTGCATTATATATGGTTTTGTTTTTCGATTCTAGGTGGTCCTTTGGAATTCTCCTGTGGGAAATTGCAACTTTTGGTATGATACAAATTAAAATGTGCTATTTTGCCAGTAATTTTCACGGTCATTATGTTCATCTTAAACTAGGACACCGATTTCATGTCCGGTTGAACGTCTGCTCTGATCGTGATCATACTGTCTCTTTAAACCAAATCAACTTCAGTCAGTTAACTGTTGTCGCAACATATTTGGACGGGTTTACTTGATTAGATCATTGCACTCCTTGGACCGTCCACTACAGTTTATGGTTTCTCATTAGTCTGTCTTTACATCATCCATGTTTCAACAATGGGAACCAGTCTATGTTATATATGCTCCAACATTTTCGATCTTTTTTAATTATCAAATTTATTGAGGCACACTATTATTTCAAACGAATGTAGCGTGTAATATTGTAAAAGTGTGTTTTCATGGTAATTTATTTATTCCTAAAACTCAAATACAGGGGGAACTCCATACTCTGGCATCAAGACACACGTCCTGGCGTCGAGGTTGAGAATTGGATACCGCATGCCCAAACCAAGCAACTGTAATGATGAAATGTAAGAACAGATGTTTATTGTAAAAGGTTTTGAAACTTTAATCAATCTAAGGCAGGTTTGCGGTAGCACCATTTCAATTATCAAATTAGTTTTGGTTCTGAGTAGAACTGGTTTGCTTATTCGTTCTATCACTATGCTTAAGTATGGTTGGGAGGTTTGGCACTGTTGGATCCACATTGTTTATATACACTGCAAACACTGTGGTGTTAAAACTACACCATTGGTGTTTGTATTAGGCAACTCGCACAATATAAACACCATGGAAGATTAAAGTTGACACCACAAGTGTTATGTTAACATATACAAGGCTGCTTTCATACTAATAATGCAATTTACCAACTGTGGTTTTTGATTGCTCCTTAGCTACGACCTGATGCTTAATTGCTGGCGTGAAGATCCAAATGACCGGCCTCCCTTCAGAACACTGGTGTCTACCCTGACAACAATGGCCGATAACCATACAGAAAATGTAAGTCTACGTGTTTGTTGATTAAGTTAGAGGCACAGCTTCTAAGAAACTGAAACTACGACTGTACAAGTAAAGGAAGAGACTGTATTTGAATCGGATCGAGTTGATGTTAAAAAGATATCCTACAAACATTGTTCGATATGTTTGGTACATTTTGGTTCTGTTTGTGCTGACAAAAACGTAACCCTAACACTGTTTCAAGTAAGATAATAATGGTGTATTTGTCTATCTATAGACATACATGCAGCTGCATAGGCGTATGGGCCGGGGGGCTGGGGGGCTGCATCCCCCCAGCCCTATGAAAGTTAAGCCATTCGGGCAAAAATGGTATTGCCATTCGGGCAAAATCATTCGGGCAAAAATGGTATTGTCTGTCAGTTTTAGTGTGGCAGATTAACCGCGGATCTGTGGCCAATTTATTCGTCATTTTCTCAATTAACACAAACCTACATACCACCATGGCGCTATTGAATATATCAGAGACATGATGACAGAAATTATTGTCATATCAGAGAGTGATGACAGAAATTACCGTCATATAGCCCGATAGCCGGGCTAGGCGGTTAGTCTTAGTCTGTCTGTGGTTTCATGCGGTGAGCTTGACAATTAAATCTCAAAATCTGATTGGTTACAACGGGAAAAGCCAGACTCATAACCCTCACACCTCTGAGACATGCTTGGCTCACGACGTTGTATTACATTTCTCTTTCTGATTTCTTCGACTTGAACGACTTCAACTGCTGGTGATTTAACCGTCATTCGTCAATACTAATTATGTTACCGTCAAAGTCTCGTAAACGATCTTATCGACACCGTGTTAAATGCGAGGAATGCGAGAAGGAATTTGACAGTGACTATAAAGAGAGACATTTTCGGGTAGTTCACAATGGTAGAAAAGTAAAATGTCATCCAGTGGGCGCGGATTCATCAGATTCAACCTAGGCAAAAATAAGCGGTTTCTTCGTCCAAAGTGCTGAAACTGAAAGTGGTGCAGCACACAAACACGCTGACCTGGTCACAACCGTTGGAGAGCCCGAACGGACCGGCAGTCATGCGACTCACGCCGATGGTTTGGCCGTCCCCGAGTCAAATCAGATAGCCCTGGAGACAGTGGCGGACCGTCAGGGGGGCTGGGGGGGCAGTCGTCCCCCGGCCCGGAGGGGGGGGGGCCCGGACCCCCTCCCCAAAGAATTTTTTTTTTTTTTTTTTTTTTTTAACATTCTGGTGGAGGGGGGTGGGGGTGGTTGGGGGACCGGGCCCGAGCTGGAACTTACACAAATCAACCGGGCCCTTTCTTTATTTTGAGCTCCCCTGAAAACATGAAGTGTAATCATGACGGGTCTCTCGGAAATCACGTGTGGTTAGGGAATGATGCCTGGGGGGGGGGGGGGGGCCGACCGTGCGCTCTGCCCCCCGGCCCGGCGGTAACTTGTTCCGCTACTGCCTGGAGAAAGACACGTTTGAGAAGGAGCCCATGGTTGATGCGATAGCCTTGGTTGGGTCGGAAATGAGTGAAATCGAGAAATTGTCTTTAAAACGGTAATATTTTTTGTAAATAATGTACAATTGTGAATTGTCAATTGATAAAGTTGCCAGTTTCCCTGCTCTTAGAGCACTGCTCTACCAAAGATAACTGTTTCTCGTTCCCTAACATATGTATCGCTCAGGAATAACAATGGCAATCCGTGTTCTTCAGGGGGCTTCATATTTAATAGTAATATCGCGAGATGATTATGACGTCATCGAAATGACGTCATCTCATTCGGGCAATTTATGTTCAGCCCCCCCTACAAAATTTCGCCCGTACGCCTATGTGCAGCTGCCGCTGAAGTCAGAGAGCTACGTGTATGAGAATATTTGTCCCGAGTTTGATGACAACTGAAGGAAGGAGACAGGGGTGGATCATGGGTCTTGAAAAGGAGGGAACATGGTGAAAATGAGGCACACGGTTAAATAAAGCGGGGAACAAAAAAACAACGTAATGGTAAATTTACATGCAGGGCGAAAAATGGGGCACATGCCGTCCCCTCCCCCTCCACCCTCTCCTGGATCCACTAATGTATTAAGATGAAGGATTTGTTTACATGGTCTCATGGTTGGTGTATTTTTGTTTTATTAGCAATGTTTAAATTACTCAAAAACGTAACCCTAAATAACACTGTTTCAAGTAAAATATTAATGCTGTATTTGCCAATCCTTAGATATACATGCAGCTGCCGCTGAGATCAGAGGACTACATGTACATCTATGCTGATATTTGTCCCGAATTTGATGACAACTGAAGCAAGAAGAAAGGGGTGGATCCATGGTATCGAAAAGGAGGGCACAGGGCAAAAATGGGGGGGGGGGGGCACACTGCCAAATAAGGCGGGGAAAACAAAAAACAACTTATAAATGCAAGGAGAATGTTTACATGGTGTCAGTTTGTTACAATATGGAGTGGTTTTATTTAAATCAACGTGTATATTGCTTTGTTGCAATTCATACCTCACGTTAATTCCCTTGTATCACTATATCGATTGTATGGTATGGTGAATTATCTTATATAGTTTCACTCTGTTGCATATATACTGAGCATCAAAAGAAACTTATCAAATATTGGGAAGGACACTCATTAAAATCCTCCATGGAAAAATGAAAAATATTTGAACACAGGTAAACTACAGTAATCTTGTTTACTGACATGTGCTTAGTAAATATTACTGAAGTTAACCCGTGTTTTTATTATTTATCATTTTTCCGTGGAGGATTTGAATGAGTGTCCTTCCAAAGATTTGATAAGTTTCTTTTGATTCTCAGTATATATATCCAGTCGTTTTATATTATTAATGACGCATGTATTATATCTAACTTTTAGAATCGTTAAACAGTACAGTTTCTGCAATCCCTCTTGAATTGCATAAAACAACATTTATGAAATAAATCGTATATCTCAGAAGCCCAATTAACGGTAACATTGGTAGGACCGATGTTAGACAATGTTTACTTTAATAACAGTAGTAATAATTACTTACATTTAAAAAAATGATAATAATTATTTGAATCCCAGAAAGCAGTTAATCATGTAATGGGAGCATATATTGTTCTTAGAAGTTTACATATTTTTATCACAATGTTTACAATTTGCAGATAGTTTTATTATGAAGGCTTCTTATTATTAATTTGATTCCCATAAACAGTGGCGTAACTAGGTTCCAATTTTCTGGGGGCACTAGGGGTGCACCACTTTTTCTAGGGGGCATGTTAATACTTCAAATGGGGACCTTTTTTTCAAAATTCTGAATGGGGGACAGACCTCGGCTGGGGGAACGTGCCCCCTCACCCCGATAGTTACGACACTGCCCATAAAACAGCTTCATAAAAATATCATTAAAGCTTTTGTGTAATTATATTTCATAGAGTGCGCACATTATTTTGTTATATAAAATGTACAATAATTCAAGCTTCGTAGAATCAGTGTTGTTAGGTGATTAGTTGTAAGTTTGTTGCTTTGTATAAATTGTAACAATCATTAATGCTTGTAGCTTGTATCTTTTAATCTCGTTTGTTTTGTCAAAGGCAATCTGCTACCGAACCTCAGACTTAATTGGACTTTGCCTCCATGCGCACACTCTAAAAAACGAAGTGCTGAATATAGCACCTCAAGGGCAGTCACTATACAACAGTGGCGTAGCTACGGGGGGCCTGGGGGCACGTGCCCCCACAATTTTCCAGTGCCCCCCCCCCAGGTGCCCCCCCACGAAAAATCCTCATAGTGCCCCCAAAAAACAGAAAAGAAAAAGAAAAGGGAAAAAACCCGTACCCCCTGGGCCCCCACTGAAAAGCAATGCCCCTGTGCCCCCCCCCCCCCCACTGAAAAAGTCCTGGCTATGCCGCTGCTATACAATCTCCCAAAAAAGTGCTATTAGCACTTGAGGGGCGATGTTCAGCACATATGTACAAGCTTGTGATTGTGATACAATTTAAAGTTGAAAGTAAACTGGTTTTTATTAAATTTGATAGTTGAAGCTTCGTATGAATGCGTAGAAAACATACTTGCGATTTGCAGGGGAGTGGTTTGGTCAGACTTAGTTGGACATTATAATAAATGAGGATTTGTTCGTGTGATGTTTCATTTGAAAAGTAATAGCAATTGAAACTTTAAAAAAAAAATCAAGGTAATGTCAGCCATGCGCTTGAACAGGCTTTCGTATTGTTGTTCAAAGCACAATTGCCATTATCTTGGGGGAAAACTAGGCTATTTGCCCGCTAAAAGTACAAATTAATTTACCGCACAATGGCTCTCGGTGTAGAGCGCCCTCAAGGACGTAAACACTGCTCTTTTTTTGTATAGTCTAGTCTGTACTTCAACATCCGATGAGTACAATATTTAGTATGGTATCGAATTCGTGTTACCAGACCGTACTAATTTTGTATTAGGTTGAGATAACCAGACTGAAGCTAGCCGCGTATTGGGCCAGATATACCAGACTGAAGCTAGCCGCGTATTGGGCCAGAAATTCCAACCGCGGATTCACAAACTACCCAGCCGCGTATTCAAAAAAAAATAGAATCCATGCAGTTCAAGGTGGTGAAATAAGCACTCTGTATTTCAGAATGTTTCCTGGATATTTTGAACGAAATTTTTTTTATCTATATTTACCACAAATTTTTTCTCTCCATATTCTTAAAAATCATAACACTGGGTATACTTGAATGTACACAAAGGTAATTTGACATATAAATTAGTGAGTAATTAGCCGCTACAACGTAGACCTCATTATTCATTATATACTACATAAATATTGAATAAGTTCCACTCACCCCAAACAAAATGTACCCTTCATGTTCAATGAATTATGAAATTTTGTTTCATAATCTTAAAGACCATACCACTGGGCACACTTAATTTTGGAGGGGGCTAATTTGGTTCACTAATTAATGGCCAATTAGCTGCTAAAATAGACGACATTTTCTTACTCAATATGCGGTATATTGTACACATACCGACCATGATTGCACTTACCCCAAAGAAAATGTACCCTTCATGTTCAATAAATTATGAAATTTTGTTTCATAATCTTAAAGACCATACCACTGGGCACACTTAATTTTGGAGGGGGCTAATTTGGTTCACTAATTAATGGCCAATTAGCTGCTAAAATAGACGACATTTTCTTACTCAATATGCGGTATATTGTACACATACCGACCATGATTGCACTTACCCCAAAGAAATTTTGTTTCATAATCTTAAAGACCATACCAATGGGCACACTTAATTTTGGAGGGGGCTAATTTGGTTTACTAATTAATGGCCAATTAGCTGCTAAAATAGACGCCATTTTCTAACTCAATATGCGGTATATTGTACACATACCGACTATGATTGCACTCACCCCAAAGAAAATGTACCCTTCATGTTTAATAAATTATGAAATTTTGTTTCATAATCTTAAAGACCATACCACTGGGCACACTTAATTTTGGAGGGGGCTAATTTGGTTCACTAATTAATGGCCAATTAGCTGCTAAAATAGACGACATTTTCTTACTCAATATGCGGTATATTGTACACATACCGACCATGATTGCACTTACCCCAAAGAAAATGTACCCTTCATGTTCAATAAATTATGAAATTTTGTTTCATAATCTTAAAGACCATACCACTGGGCACACTTAATTTTGGAGGGGAATAATTTGGTTCACTAATTAATGGCCAATTAGCTGCTAAAATAGACGACATTTTCTTACTCAATATGCGGTATATTGTACACATACCGACCATGATTGCACTCACCCCAAAGAAAATGTACCCTTCATGTTCAATAAATTATGAAATTTTGTTTCATAATCTTAAAGACCATACCACTGGGCACACTTAATTTTGAGGGGCTAATTTGGTTCACTAATTAATGGCCAATTAGCTGCTAAAATAGACGACATTTTCTACTCAATATGCGGTATATTGTACACATACCGACTATGATTGCACTCACCCCAAACAAAATGTACACTTCATGTTTAATAAATTATGAAATTTTGTTTCATAATCTTAAAGACCATACCACTGGGCACACTTAATTTTGGAGGGGGCTAATTTGGTTCACTAATTAATGGCCAATTAGCTGCTAAAATAGACGACATTTTCTTACTCAATATGCGGTATATTGTACACATACCGACCATGATTGCACTTACCCCAAAGAAAATGTACCCTTCATGTTCAATAAATTATGAAATTTTGTTTCATAATCTTAAAGACCATACCACTGGGCACACTTAATTTTGGAGGGGGCTAATTTGGTTCACTAATTAATGGCCAATTAGCTGCTAAAATAGACGCCATTTTCTTACTCAATATGCGGTATATTGTACACATACCGACCATGATTGCACTTACCCCAAAGAAAATGTACCCTTCATGTTCAATAAATTATGAAATTTTGTTTCATAATCTTAAAGACCATACCACTGGGCACACTTAATTTTGGAGGGGTCTAATTTGGTTCACTAATTAATGGCCAATTAGCTGCTAAAATAGACGACATTTTCTTACTCAATATGCGGTATATTGTACACATACCGACTATGATTGCACTCACCCCAAACAAAATGTACCCTTCATGTTTAATAAATTATGAAATTTTGTTTCATAATCTTAAAGACCATACCACTGGGCATACTTAATTTTGGAGGGGGCTAATTTGGTTCACTAATTAATGGCCAATTAGCTGCTAAAATAGACGACATTTTCTTACTCAATATGCGGTATATTGTACACACACCGACTATGATTGCACTTACCCCAAAGAAAATGAACCCTTCATGTTCAATAAATTATGAAATTTTGTTTCATAATCTTAAAGACCATACCACTGGGCACACTTAATTTTGGAGGGGGCTAATTTGGTTCACTAATTAATGGCCAATTAGCTGCTAAAATAGACGACATTTTCTTACTCAATATGCGGTATATTGTACACATACCGACCATGATTGCACTTACCCCAAAGAAAATGTACCCTTCATGTTCAATAAATTATGAAATTTTGTTTCATAATCTTAAAGACCATACCACTGGGCACACTTAATTTTGGAGGGGGCTAATTTGGTTCACTAATTAATGGCCAATTAGCTGCTAAAATAGACGACATTTTCTTACTCAATATGCGGTATATTGTACACATACCGACTATGATTGCACTCACCCCAAACAAAATGTACCCTTCATGTTTAATAAATTATGAAATTTTGTTTCATAATCTTAAAGACCATACCACTGGGCACACTTAATTTTGGAGGGGGCTAATTTGGTTCACTAATTAATGGCCAATTAGCTGCTAAAATAGACGACATTTTCTTACTCAATATGCGGTATATTGTACACATACCGACCATGATTGCACTTACCCCAAAGAAAATGTACCCTTCATGTTCAATAAATTATGAAATTTTGTTTCATAATCTTAAAGACCATACCACTGGGCACACTTAATTTTGGAGGGGGCTAATTTGGTTCACTAATTAATGGCCAATTAGCTGCTAAAATAGACGACATTTTCTTACTCAATATGCGGTATATTGTACACATACCGACCATGATTGCACTTACCCCAAAGAAATTTTGTTTCATAATCTTAAAGACCATACCACTGGGCACACTTAATTTTGGAGGGGGCTAATTTGGTTTACTAATTAATGGCCAATTAGCTGCTAAAATAGACGCCATTTTCTAACTCAATATGCGGTATATTGTACACATACCGACTATGATTGCACTCACCCCAAAGAAAATGTACCCTTCATGTTTAATAAATTATGAAATTTTGTTTCATAATCTTAAAGATTTTACCACTGGGCACACTTAATTTTGGAGGGGGCTAATTTGGTTCAATAATTAATGGCCAATTAGCTGCTAAAATAGACGACATTTTCTTACTCAATATGCGGTATATTGTACACATACCGACCATGATTGCACTTACCCCAAAGAAAATGTACCCTTCATGTTCAATAAATTATGAAATTTTGTTTCATAATCTTAAAGACCATACCACTGGGCACACTTAATTTTGGAGGGGAATAATTTGGTTCACTAATTAATGGCCAATTAGCTGCTAAAATAGACGACATTTTCTTACTCAATATGCGGTATATTGTACACATACCGACCATGATTGCACTCACCCCAAAGAAAATGTACCCTTCATGTTCAATAAATTATGAAATTTTGTTTCATAATCTTAAAGACCATACCACTGGGCACACTTAATTTTGGAGGGGGCTAATTTGGTTCACTAATTAATGGCCAATTAGCTGCTAAAATAGACGCCATTTTCTTACTCAATATGCGGTATATTGTACACATACCGACTATGATTGCACTCACCCCAAACAAAATGTACCCTTCATGTTCAATAAATTATGAAATTTTGTTTCATAATCTTAAAGACCATACCACTGGGCACACTTAATTTTGAGGGGCTAATTTGGTTTCACTAATTAATGGCCAATTAGCTTTAAAATAGACGACATTTTCTTACTCAATATGCGGTATATTGTACACATACCGACTATGATTGCACTTACCCCAAAGAAAATGTACCTTCATGTTCAATAAATTATGAAATTTTGTTTCATAATCTTAAAGACCATACCACTGGGCACACTTAATTTTGGAGGGGGCTAATTTGGTTCACTAATTAATGGCCAATTAGCTGCTAAAATAGACGACATTTTCTTACTCAATATGCGGTATATTGTACACACACCGACTATGATTGCACTACCCCAAAGAAAATAACCCCTTCATGTTCAATAAATTATGAAATTTTGTTTCATAATCTTAAAGACCATACCACTGGGCACACTTAATTTTGGAGGGGCTAATTTGGTTCACTAATTAATGGCCAATTAGCTGCTAAAATAGACGACATTTTCTTACTCAATATGCGGTATATTGTACACATACCGACCATGATTGCACTTACCCCAAAGAAAATGTACCCTTCATGTTCAATAAATTATGAAATTTTGTTTCATAATCTTAAAGACCATACCACTGGGCACACTTAATTTTGGAGGGCTAATTTGGTTCACTAATTAATGGCCAATTAGCTGCTAAAATAGACGACATTTTCTTACTCAATATGCGGTATATTGTACACATACCGACTATGATTGCACTCACCCCAAACAAAATGTACCCTTCATGTTTAATAAATTATGAAATTTTGTTTCATAATCTTAAAGACCATACCACTGGGCACACTTAATTTTGGAGGGGGCTAATTTGGTTCACTAATTAATGGCCAATTAGCTGCTAAAATAGACGACATTTTCTTACTCAATATGCGGTATATTGTACACATACCGACCATGATTGCACTTACCCCAAAGAAAATGTACCTTCATGTTCAATAAATTATGAAATTTTGTTTCATAATCTTAAAGACCATACCACTGGGCACACTTAATTTTGGAGGGGGCTAATTTGGTTCACTAATTAATGGCCAATTAGCTGCTAAAATAGACGACATTTTCTTACTCAATATGCGGTATATTGTACACATACCGACCATGATTGCACTTACCCCAAAGAAAATGTACCCTTCATGTTCAATAAATTATGAAATTTTGTTTCATAATCTTAAAGACCATACCACTGGGCACACTTAATTTTGGAGGGGGCTAATTTGGTTTACTAATTAATGGCCAATTAGCTGCTAAAATAGACGCCATTTTCTTACTCAATATGCGGTATATTGTACACATACCGACTATGATTGCACTCACCCCAAACAAAATGTACCCTTCATGTTCAATAAATTATGAAATTTTGTTTCATAATCTTAAAGACCATACCACTGGGCACACTTAATATTTGGGGGCTAATTTGGTTCACTAATAATGGGCCAATTAGCTGCTAAAATAGACGACATTTTCTTACTCAATATGCGGTATATTGTACACATACCGACCATGATTGCACTTACCCCAAAGAAAATGTACCCTTCATGTTCAATAAATTATGAAATTTTGTTTCATAATCTTAAAGACCATACCACTGGGCACACTTAATTTTGGAGGGGGCTAATTTGGTTTACTAATTAATGGCCAATTAGCTGCTAAAATAGACGCCATTTTCTTACTCAATATGCGGTATATTGTACACATACCGACTATGATTGCACTCACCCCAAACAAAATGTACCCTTCATGTTTAATAAATTATGAAATTTTGTTTCATAATCTTAAAGACCATACCACTGGGCACACTTAATTTTGGAGGGGGCTAATTTGGTTCAATAATTAATGGCCAATTAGCTGCTAAAATAGACGACATTTTCTTACTCAATATGCGGTATATTGTACACATACCGACCATGATTGCACTTACCCCAAAGAAAATGTACCCTTCATGTTCAATAAATTATGAAATTTTGTTTCATAATCTTAAAGACCATACCACTGGGCACACTTAATTTTGGAGGGGGCTAATTTGGTTCAATAATTAATGGCCAATTAGCTGCTAAAATAGACGACATTTTCTTACTCAATATGCGGTATATTGTACACATACCGACTATGATTGCACTCACCCCAAACAAAATGTACCCTTCATGTTTAATAAATTATGAAATTTTGTTTCATAATCTTAAAGACCATACCACTGGGCACACTTAATTTTGGAGGGGGTTAATTTGGTTCACTAATTAATGGCCAATTAGCTGCTAAAATAGACGACATTTTCTTACTCAATATGCGGTATATTGTACACACACCGACTATGATTGCACTTACCCCAAACAAAATGTACCCTTCATGTTCAATAAATTATGAAATTTTGTTTCATAATCTGAAAGACCATACCACTGGGAACACTAAATTTTGGAGGGGGCTAATTTGGTTCACTAATTAATGGCCAATTAGCTGCTAGAATAGACGCCATTTTCTTACACAATATGCGGTATATTGTACACACACCGACTATGACATGCACTCACCCGAAACAGTAAATAATGAAATTTTATTCTATAATCTTAAAGACCACATAAATGGGCACACTTAAATTGGGAGGTGGTTAATTATTCTCGCAAATTATAATATAATTGGCCGCTAGAATAGACGCCATCATTTATTGGAATTTGCGGTATATTGTACATATATTATTAACTTTGGCACCACTCACCCAATACAAAGTGTACCCTTCATGTTTAATAAAAGACAATTTTATTCCATAATCTTAAAGACCGTACAACTTGGCACACTTTATTATTTCTATCGGAATATGCAGTATATTGTACAAAAAATTATTATTAACTATGACAGCCAGGATTCGAACCCACAATCTTACGACTCATCAGCAATCAGAACACAAATCCGAAGCTTTAAACCGCTCAGCCATGACACTACACTGTCATAGCATAAAGAAAAAGCGTCACATAGGAGTTAGGTGAATTGTAAGGAGACAACTAAAATGTACAACATAAAAAATTAACAGTATAATTATCCCATAATTGTTCCTAGCAGTATTGCTTGACAGAAATATTTTTTCTGTGGAATTGTGTTATTAAATCACTTATTACTAATGTATGACCTCACGTATTTATAATGTATATGACCTCACTTGATATTAATGTATGGCCTCAATTAATATTTATGTATGGCCTCACTTACTATTAATGTATGGCCTCACTTAGTACTTACTATGTATGGCCTCACTTATTATTAATGTATGACCTCACTTATTATTAATCTATTATTAATGTATGGCCTCACTTATTATTAATGTATGGCCTCACTTACTAATTAATGTATGGCCTCACTTATTATTAATGTATGACCTCACTTATTATTAATGTATGGCCTCACTTATTATTAATGTATGACCTCACTTACTTATTAATGTATGGCCTCACTTACTAGTAATGTATGGCCTCACTTATTATTAATGTATGACCTCACTTACTATATTAATGTAGCCTCACTTACTATTAATGTATGACCTCACTTACTATTAATGTATGGCCTCACTTACTATTAATGTATGACCTCACTTATTATTAATGTATGACCTCACTTACTATTAATGTATGGCCTCACTTACTATTAATGTATGACCTAACTTACTATTAATGTATGGCCTCACTTACTATTAATGTATGGCTCTCACTTATTATTAATGTATGACCTCACTTACTATTAATGTATTACTCACTTACCTTATTAATGTATGAACCTCACTATTAATGTATGACCCTCACTTTACTATTAATGTATGGCCTCACTTATTATTAATGTGTGACTGACCTCACTTATTATTAATGTATGGCCTCACTTACTATTAATGTATGACTCTCACTTATTATTAATGTATGACCTCACTTACTATTAATGTATGACCTCACTTATTATTAATATGGCCTCACTTACTATTAATGTATGGCCTCACTTATTATTAATGTATGGCCTCACTTACTATTAATGTATGACCTCACTTATTATTAATGTATGACCTCACTTACTATTAATGTATGGCCTCACTTATTATTAATGTATGACCTCACTTATTATTAATGTATGACCTCACTTATTATTAATGTATGACCTCAATTATTATTAATGTATGGCCTCAATTAATAATAATAATAATAATAATAATAATAATGTGTGGATTTATATAGCGCACGTATCCACCAACTAAGTGGTGCTCAAGGCGCATTATATTATTATCCCTGCTCATAAGGCTCATAAGGCTCATAAATCATTCCTGAAACCATCTCAGCTCCATTTGGAGTATTCAGCTCAATTTCTGCCATTTCTAGCTCATATAGAGCAAACCAACTCTGCCTTAACAGGTACCCATTTAACCCCTGGGTGGAGAGAAGCAATTATGATTAAGTGTCTTGCTCAAGGACACAAGTGTTACGGCCGTGATTCGAACCCACATTATGTTGCTAACACCAGAACTTGAATCCGGTAAGCCAGACCGCTCGGCCTCAATTATTATTAATGTATGGCCTCAATTATTATTAATGTATGACCTTACTTATTATTATTGTATGACCTTACTTATTAAAGACCTACCTCTTTTGTTTATTTTATTTTGTTTTAACTCAGATTGAACCGAAAATTAATATGACCTTAGGAGTATGTCGGTGAAAATGTTTCAATGATCATGAACAAATTTCTAATTTATTTTGTTTGGTTCAGGAGATATGATTTTCAAAATCTTGACATTTGATTTGTGGAATTCAACACCTGATGACGAAATTACGTTCCTGAGCTGCGATGGCGTCACCAATTATATTATTAAAACGTCTGACCTCACCCATTCTACACAATCTGGGATTCTTTTGGATCACCTCCTACCGTAATGAACGTTAGAATTGTTGAATTTTAACCTGTTTCGACCGGAAGCAAAAGATCACGCTAAATACACGTCTGTAAGAATAATGTCACATAATCCAAGTTCATTACAAAAGAACTTGTGCAAAATATTTTTTTTCCATTCTTGGTTCAAGAGATATGAGGTTTTGAAATATTAACCGTGCATGGCGTTGGTTAACATTGTATGTAAGATAAAAATAATCGTTTTAATTCTGGGTCGATGATGCGAGATCTTTTCAACAACTGCATTGTGATGTACATCCTAAGGATGTCCACATTGTCAGTCTGTAAAAGTCGTTTATTTGGGTAGCAAAGTTGTTCAGCAGAACAGACAACAAAACACACCACAACTTGCGGAATCTTTCTGTTGCATGCATGGTGATTGTTTGACTGCAAATTTGTGTTGGCTCTCAAAAACACTTGGCATGTGGTTCCAATAACGGTTCATTCTTCCATTTGGAAAAAATCAAAAAATGCACGTCCATGGATTACCATCTTTTGGCGAGTATCGCGACTTGCACTGAGTGAGTCAAAGCACGATTGTTGTTTGTTGATATTGTCAAGTACATACAGAGTGAAGTGTCTGTTTTCTAAAAGGGGGAAAAACATGACTTCACAAAACTTGCCAGTCTGGAAGCATGTTTTAGACACTGATTTGAATGTTTGGGATGTTTGTTGCCCGTCGAGGATCTTTTATTGTATCATTACACTACATAGCCAAAATTTTCTTGTTTCAACTTCTTCGTTAACTAAGTGACACAATTGGGTGATATAGAATCGACTAATGATTCGCTCAACCATCCACAGTGGTATGTTTGCGTAGATATACTTCAAACGTTTTAGCACAGGTGGTTTAGGGTTGCGGCAAATCATGGCCAGTTGGTGGAAAGAAATAAAATCGTTCGTTCTGTCCTCACGCAAAGCAACGCTGTGCATGTTGTTTTCATCATAAGAGGCCCAAAGAAGCGGACAAGTTCTTGCTCTCCTTCACTGACTTTGAAATAAATCTCTTCGTTTTCTGATGCAATGTTATGTGTAGATTGTTTGTAATTGAATCCATTTCTCATAAAAAATAAATACCCTGTTTCAGAAACATGATTGGTGAAACGCAAAACACTTGTACGTTGTACGTTTGCGTCGTTGAATTCTGTAATATTTGAATCCACCGGGTTCATGACGAATGTCTTATAATGGCCACTTTCTGGTGAATGCCTTCATGGACAACAACTGAACGCAAACGCTAAACTGCAGGTGTGTTATTGACACAGAACTTTTGACAAATCAATTACAACACTTGGATCAATGTATGCTGTTATTTTCCCCCGTTTTCCATGAACAGCATGGAATCTTAATAATTGCACGACTAATAGTGAATGACAGTTTACAATACGAGAAACAATTACTTGTGTACACTTCTTTTGACTACAAAGACTGCAATCAACATCCCTAACAATTTCATCGCTAAAGTAATGTTGCAAACATTCATCAAGACACTTTTTTTGGGCGGCAACAGGTAATACACCTGATGTTGAATTTTCAACAACGGAGGTTTCATTGCAGTTTAGGCACATTACACTTTTACATATTTCTATTTCAGTTGTTAGACATGATTCATTAAGAAATGGCACCATCAGCTGCGAAAAAAATTCAGCAGCATCGTGTTGTTGGTTGCAATTAATTTTCATTTGCAATGCAGATTCCTTAATCATTGGGCGCACAGTATGAACAGAAATTGCTGTGGGTATGTCTAGTGCCAACGTTTCAAACAGTTGTCCGAACTGTCGCCAAAGATAGACATCACTTCCTTGAAATCTAGAAATGTTCAGTTTAACTTTACCTATGCAATCATAGTCGGTATGTGTACAATATACCGCATATTGAGTAAGAAAATGGCGTCTATTTTAGCAGCTAATTGGCCATTAATTAGTGAACCAAATTAGCCCCCTCCAAAATTAAGTGTTCCCAGTGGTATGGTCTTTAAGATTATGAAACAAAATTTCATAATTTATTGAACATGAAGGGTACATTTTGTTTGGGGTGAGTGCATGTCATAGTCGGTGTGTGTACAATATACCGCATATTGAGTAAGAAAATGTCGTCTATTCTAGGAGCTAATTGGCCATTAATTAGTGAACCAAATTAGCCCCCTCCAAAATTAAGTCTTCCCAGTGGTATGGTCTTTAAGATTATGAAACAAAATTTCATAATTTATTGAACATGAAGGGTACATTTTCTTTGGGGTAAGTGCAATCATAGTCGGTGTGTGTACAATATACCGCATATTGAGTAAGAAAATGGCGTCCATTCTAGGCGCTAATTGGCCATTAATTAGTGAACCAAATTAGCCCCCTCCAAAATTAAGTGTGCCCAGTGGTATGGTCTTTAAGATTATGAAACAAAATTTCATAATTTATTAAACATGAAGGGTACATTTTGTTTGGGGTGAGTGCAATCATAGTCGGTATGTGTACAATATACCGCATATTGAGTAAGAAATGTCGTCTATTTTAGCAGCTAATTGGCCATTAATTAGTGAACCAAATTAGCCCCTCCAAAATTAAGTGTGCCCAGTGGTATGGTTCTTTAAGATTATGAAACAAAATTTCATAATTTATTAAACATGAAGGGTAAGCATTTGTTTGGGGTGAGTGCAATCATAGTCGGTATGTGTACAATATACCGCATATTGAGTAAGAAAAATGTCGTCTATTTTAGCAGCTAATTGGCCATTAATTAGTGAACCAAATTAGCCCCTCCAAAATTAAGTGTGCCCAGTGGTATGGTCTTTAAGATTATGAAACAAAATTTCATAATTTATTGAACATGAAGGTACATTTTGTTTCGGTGAGTGCAATCATAGTCGGTATGTGTACAATATACCGCATATTGAGTAAGAAAAAAATGGCGTCTATTTTAGCAGCTAATTGGCCATTAATTAGTGAACCAAATTAGCCCCTCCAAAATTAAGTGTGCCCAGTGGTATGGTCTTTAAGATTAAGAAACGAAATTTCATAATTTATTAAACATGAAGGGTACATTTTCTTTTGGGGTAAGTGCAATCATAGTTTGGTATGTGTACAATATACCGCATATTGAGTAAGAAAATGGCGTCTATTTTAGCAGCTAATTGGCCATTAATTAGTGAACCAAATTAGCCCCTCCAAAATTAAGTGTGCCCAGTGGTATGGTCTTTAAGATTATGAAACAAAATTTCATAATTTATTAAAACATGAAGGGTACATTTTCTTTTGGGGTGAGTGCAATCATGGTCGGTATGTGTACAATATACCGCATATTGAGTAAAAAAATGGCGTCTATTTTAGCAGCTAATTGGCCATTAATTAGTGAACCAAATTAGCCCCTCCAAAATTAAGTGTGCCCAGTGGTATGGTCTTTAAGATTGCGAAACAAAATTTCATAATTTATTAAACATGAAGGGTACATTTTCTTTGGGGTGAGTGCAATCATGGTCGGTATGTGTACAATATACCGCATATTGAGTAAGAAAAATGTCGTCTATTTTAGCAGCTAATTGGCCATTAATTAGTCAACAAATTACCCCCCCTCCAAAATTAAGTGTGCCCAGTGGTATGGTC
The DNA here is from genome assembly GCA_029582265.1 of Zoroaster sp. YZ-2022. Taxonomy (NCBI): domain Eukaryota; kingdom Metazoa; phylum Echinodermata; class Asteroidea; order Forcipulatida; family Zoroasteridae; genus Zoroaster; species Zoroaster sp. YZ-2022. The sequence continues at coordinate 3,567,820 of CM055829.1, forward strand.
TTTAAGATTATGAAACAAAATTTCATAATTTATTGAACATGAAGGGTACATTTTCTTTGGGGTAAGCAATCATAGTCGGTGTGTGTAATATATACCGCATATTGAGTAAGAAATTGGCGTTCATTTTAGCAGCTAATTGGCCATTAATTAGTGAACCAAATTAGCCCTCCAAAATTAAGTGTGCCCAGTGGTATGGTCTTTAAAATTATGAACAAAAATTTCATAATTTATTGAACATGAAGGGTACATTTTCTTTTGGGGTGAGTGCAATCATAGTCGTGTGTGTACAATATACCGCATATTGAGTAAGAAAATGGCGTCTATTCTAGCAGCTAATTGACCATTAATTAGTGAACCAAATTAGCCCCCTCCAAAAATTAAGTGTTCTAGTGGTATGGTCTTTTAAGATTATGAAACAAAATTTCATAATTTATTAAACATGAAGGTGAAATTTTGTTTGGGGTGAGTGCAATCATAGTCGGTATGTGTACAATATACCGCATATTGAGTAAGAAAAATGTCGTCTATTTTAGCAGCTAATTGGCCATTAATTAGTGAACCAAATTAGCCCCTCCAAAATTAAGTGTGCCCAGTGGTATGGTCTTTAAGATTATGAAACAAAATTTCATAATTTATTAAACATGAAGGGCAGTTACATTTGTTTGGGGTGAGTGCAATCATAGTCGGTATGTGTACAATATACCGCATATTGAGTAAGAAAATGTCGTCTATTTTAGCAGCTAATTGGCCATTAATTAGTGAACCAAATTAGCCCCTCCAAAAAATTAAGTGTGCCCAGTGGTATGGTCTTTAAGATTATGAAACAAAATTTCATAATTTATTGAACATGAAGGGTACATTTTCTTTGGGGTAGTGCAGTCATAGTCGGTATGTGTACAATATAGGCATATTGAGTAAGAAATGGCGTCCATTCTAGCAGCTAATTGGCCATTAATTAGTGAACCAAATTAGCCCCTCCCAAAAATTTAAGTGTGCCCAGTGGTATGGTCTTTAAGATTATGAACAAAATTTCATAATTTATTGAACATGAAGGGTACATTTTCTTTGGGGTAGTGCAATCATAGTCGGTATATGTGTACAAATACCGCATATTGAGTAAGAAAATGTCGTCTATTTTAGCAGTTAATTGGCCATTAATTAGTGAACCAAATTAGCCCCCTCCAAAATTAAGTGTGCCCAGTGGTATGGTCTTTAAAATTATGAAACAAAATTTCATAATTTATTGAAAATGAAGGGCACATATTTTCTTTGGGGTAAGTGCAATCATGGTCGGTATGTGTACCTTGTATATTGAGTAAGAAAATGTCGTCTATTTTAGCAGCTAATTGGCCATTAATTGTGAACCAAAATTAGCCCCTCCAAAATTAAGTGTGCCCAGTATGGTCTTTAAGATTATGAAACAAAATTTCATAATTCATTGAACATGAAGGGTACATTTTGTTTGGGGTGAGTGGAACTTATTCAATATTTATGTAGTATATAATGAATAATGAGGTCTACGTTGTAGCGGCTAATTACTCACTAATTTATATGCCAAATTACCTTTGTGTACATTCAAGTATACCCAGTGTTATGATTTTTAAGAATATGGAGAGAGAAAAATTGGTGGTAAATATAGATAAAAAAAAATTCGTTCAAAATATCCAGGAAACATTCTGAAATACAGAGTGCTTATTTCACCACCTTGAACTGCATGGATTCTATTTTTTTTTTAATACGCGGCTGGGTAGTTTGTGAATCCGCGGTTGGAATTTCTGGCCCAATACGCGGCTAGCTTCAGTCTGGTAAAAAAGAAGGGCTTCCAATCAATAACAGCACGTTGGCTTGACTGGAGATCTCGTTCACACTGATTCCATGTGTTGTTGGCATGTGGTGAAGGGGGGTTCGTTGTAGCTGGACAAGTTCATAAACTCTGAAAAAGCCAAGGCATTTTTAGAGCCAAAATTACCATACCAGCAACAGTGATTACAAGCTCAGAAATAATGTAAAAATTTGCAATTTTATGTTTATTTATTTACTTTCGGGACATTTTTCATTACAGGAAGAAAAAAGGTTTAAAAAAAAATAAAAAAATTAATAAAGAAAAGTAAGCGATTTTTTTTCTTTTAATGTTCGTAAGATCCGTAAAACAATACAATGTAAGTAATTTAAAGAAAAGCTTGTTAAAAAAGTCCTGACCTGGGCCTACGGTCCGTATCAGGGAAAACGTTTGCAGTGCATTGACCTGCCAATTAAGCCTTTCCATTGTGTGGACGGATTAACATTTAGCCAGCCAGGCAAAGCGGTTACATCAAACTAGTGTGGTCGGCTTCTTTTGTTAAGGTTTTTCTAAAGGTCTTGTAGGAGGGCAAGAATTTTTGAGGGTGAGAATTTAGATTGTTCTGGTTGGAGTTAGTGGGCGAGATTGGCTAAGGTCCCTTACCGGCAATAATGTATTGCCTTTGCACTGCATAACATGCAGTCGTGAACTGTTCGCTAACTATTCGCGACTACTGTTCGCAAGTAACACTGCCAATTACACCGTTTTGTATAGGCACTGCTGGTAGTGGTATGCTTTGTAGTATTCGCGAATAGGACTTGCCAGTAATACCTCTGAGGAAACCGGCGTGGCTGGCTGGCTGGGTGTGACTGCAGCGACTGTTACCTGCAATAATGTATTGCCTTTGTAGCTTTCTAAAATAATAATGAAGAAGATTGAATGTTGTTGGCTAGTGCATTTTTACTTTTCTCTTTTCATCCACCCAAAAATAGGGCTGTGCGTTTCGGATATTTTTAACCGGGTACCGCATTTTCGCATCCTCCTTTTATGAAAATTTTAAAATTAAAAAAA
>CM055829.1:3571170-3637279 GCA_029582265.1 Zoroaster sp. YZ-2022
CATGAACGTTGTCCTGTGATGGATGTGATGTCTTTTTAAGGAATTGCTTAGGTTTTGGTTTAGTAGTGATACGTGGTGGAGGCTGGGATGTCACAGGAGCTGGTCCTCTATCAGCGATTGTGCTGTACGAAGTTTCCTCTTCTTCAGCGGGTGTACGATCTCGTAAATAAACGTTATCTGCTTAATAATAGTAGAAGGTAAAAATAGTATGTTATTAGAAGTTGCATTGAATAATGGAAAACATTAACGTATAGTAAACACTGATAAAATGCATAATGTGTTTCTGGGTAATAATTGGGTGTATATAATTATTCAAGTCTTACCATTGACTGTATCACTGAGTACACACTCTTCTGCCTTCCGATGTCGTGCCTTTTGCCTAGTGTTTTGGAAATCAACAATAACAAACTTATTGGCGTGTAAACAATTGACATATTTATATAGATACAAAGATCATAGCTGTTATAATTTACATATTTATATAGATACAAAGATCATAGCTGTCATCAGATCATTAGTATCACTCATGCTTATCATAAATGTAGGAATCTGGGTAAACTGAACTCCTTTGCATTAATACGTGAAGACTGCCATGCAAAACCTATGTTAATGAGGACAAGAGAACTAGTAGACTGAACATTATATCAATCAGACTAATAAATATTGTTTAATTTTAGATGAATTCATACCAAAACTCCATAAACTTCAACTTAATTTTAATCAAATTATCAATGTCATAGAAAACACACCAAACTATAATCATCACCCTAATAACCTCAGATTAGGTATCGACAATTTAAATAAATTAATTAATAATGCCAAAGTCAACCTTGATAATATTTCCAATAACTTAGAATTACATTTTATTTCTGAAATTGATTTCCTTAATTCATCTAAACCACTGAATCGTCATTCACGCCTTCGTTCATTATCTCTTAATTATCATTTAGCTATTGCCTTAATTAACCAACGTAAATTAATTCACAATGAATTTTTAATTTCTAAACTCTCGTCCCTTAGAAATCAAGCCATCGATAAAATCATCATCAATGAAATCTCTAATAATTCACCTAATTTTCATAATTTTACTTCAATTAACATCCCAAACGTATCCAACAAATTATCAATAAGGTCCATCCTTCATCCCCACTAACCCTTCAGAAGACTCTGAATCTGCTAAACTTACACTACACAAATCAATCCTCCTCTCTCTAAAAACTAGCATCTAAAGAAATATCTCATTCGCATACCTACAAACCATCCACAGATTACCATTTTAATTTCAGACTTAACAAGAAATATACTAATAAACATCTCAACTCACTTCTCTGTCATCCCAAAATATATAATAACACATTCAGTTACATCCAGGCAACACTAGAAGAATCAATGAATATTCCACATAACAACGTTTTAAAATTAAATCCCTAATCGTTTCATAACGTTACATTACAAGATATTAAAGACATTCAACATCTTTCCAGTAATAAAGACATCATTATTAGAATCTCCGACAAAAATATGGGCTTATGCATTTGCAACACATCATGGTACATAAATGAATATAAGAGACAAATTAACTGCAGCACATACACATCTTTAGGTCGTTTTAACACTAACATCGTCACTACTCTCATAACATCAGCCAAACAAGACATCTACTCATTATTTACAGACAACGATCTTCCTAAAGCAGCAGATTCAGACTTCAAAGAAATAACATCCTTCCTTAAAACTAAAATAATTAAAGTCCCTTCTATGGATATTCTCCCAAAAGTTCACAAATTAAACTCTCCACCTTGTCCATCTAACGAATCAAAACTTAAAGGTCGTCCCATTATTACTGCTCATAGTTGGATTACCTCCCCTATTTCTAAAGCACTTGGTTTTTATTTAGATATTCTTTTAAGCAGGTTTGAAGATAAATTTACAGAATTTAACTTTCCCTGGCCTATCATTAATAGTTCTAATCAACTTATCGACCAAATCAAGACCTTAGACATTAATTATTTTGATGACATTTCCTCATTTCTTTTTGATTTTGAAAGTCTTTACACCAATATTACTCCATGTGACATCCATGATACTCTTTTAAGGTTACTTCAATTTGTGATTACCCTTTTGAATTTTTTAATTATTTTTCAAACTTTATAAATTCACTTGTAAATATAGCAATTTTTTCAGTAGGTAATTTTCTTTTTAAACAAAATATCGGTGTTCAAATGGGTAGCTATCACTCAGCACAAATTGCTAACTTAATTTTAGCTTACAGAGAATTTCTTTTTCAAAAATTTCAACAACCTAATTTACTTATTTTTGTCAGATATATTGATGATGGTCTCTTAATCACTCGTAACTCTATTAATTTTAGCCATAAATATGTCATTAATGCCCTCACCTCTGTTTACCCTAAATCTATACCAATCACTTTTACTATTAATAATAAAACCATTAATTTTTTAGACCTCCAGCTCTCTGTTGATCATTTTACTCTTTTAAATAATAAATTAAATTTCTTTATTTATCAGAAACCATTCCGCAAATTCAGTTATATTAATTTCACTCTCCAATCACAACCCCAATTATTTTTCTAGCATTATTAAAGGTGAATGTCATCGTTATAAAACCCACTCATCCTGTATCCACGAATATAACCACATCTTAAAACTATTTTCAATTAGACTCCTCAAATGCGGTTTTCATAGGTCTTTTATTAACAGTTTTAAGCTTAAATATCATCATACTTTTTCCCGCAAACCTTTTTTGTCTAATTGTAACGTTAAACCTATTTTTTGTACTGTTAAGTTTAACAAAACCAGTAATAATAGTTTCTATGCTCGTAAGGTTATTAACAAATACAAACATCTTATCAAGAACCGTTTTTCTATGTTTATAGTTTCATCTAATGATATCAAACTTAAACAACTGTTTTGTACTAGTAGCAAACTTCATAAGAAAATCTGCTCTTTCAAACCTTAAATTATTAGACTTACTTTTTGCATCATCCATGTATTGTTTCCTTTATCTGTCCAGTATCACATTATATTTCCATCCATGCATTTTTCCTTAGGCGTTTTCTCATATTACTTTTCATTTTTTCTCGTCACAATTTTTGATACATCCTGTACTTCCTGAATAATTAGGGCCTAATTGTTGTATCACAATCAACATGTAATTTTCCATGTTTTCCATCATCATTCAGTTCTTTATAAATTTTTCAATCACTGAGCCTGACTGTTGTTTTTCCTCCTCGCATTTTACACATAACCGTTTTGCCTTTCATTACCGCTATATTTGTCTTGTATACTGTTCTCCATAAGTTCACTACAGCATTTGTCTTGTATACTGTTCTCCATAAGTTCACTACAGCATTTGTCTTTTATACTGTTCTCCATAAGTTCACTACAGCTAAATTATTTTCATATATCACACACGTCGTCCATGACATTACACTTGTCCATCGCTACTCCATCTGTGAATAAATTTATAAATAATTTAGTATTCTTATAATTTCTTTAATTTTATTTTATTTTCAAACAATTATTTTATATTTATTATTAGCTTTAGTCTTAATAAATTTAATGTTTCTTAGTCCAACGTAATATTCTAAGTTTTTGATAATTTTACTTTAATCCCTAAATTGTGATTAATCACTTGGCTTAATTAAACTGTTTCACATAATACATATATCAATACACTTCAACGTCTCCTCTTTTTCATTATCTTTTAAGGTATTTTAATAACTTAGTAATGACCTCTAGTGTTTTTAGTTTAAATCTGTTGTCGACCTTTTCCTTTAATACATCTTGTTTTCTTTCGCTTACCCTTTCACCCTCCATATGCTGGCATTCACGGCTTCCTCATGTCCCGTTATTTCAGTGTATTGATTCGCTGTCCACCATTGCCCCCTTCTGCTTCCATCTTGTTGTACTAGTTACTACTGTAGTACTACGGTACTAGTACTATACTAGGCCAGTTCGTCTCTACATTTCATCGTCGTCGGTTCACATTGATTTCACTAAGTTTGTTTAAATTTTCATATATTATCCTTTTCTTTAAACTATCGCCGTTTTAATTGCTCGTCTTGGTAGTTTTTTATTTTTGTACTTTTAGCCATTTTTATGGTACTTCATACTGGTACATCTTGTCCATTATTTAGTGTGTCATATAGTTTATTGACCCGCGCGACGTTTGTACTATGCATCCTGCATACAAGTGGTTATGTGTACACACACAGTCAATACAACATAATGTTTACTGCGTGCGCGCCCTCTATACACTGTTCATCGTCACTATACCAACTAGCAATCACACCATTCTTCTATTACCTTTCATTTAATTCTTGTTGAAGTTTCATTTACCAACACTAACTGGTACCCACTCTTACTCTGTTTTTATCTTTATATAAACTTCATCAACATTTGTATTACTTTTACTAATAACACAATTGTATCACTTTTGTTTCGTAACTCTTTTTTAATCAATATAAACATCAATTTTATTTTTTTCTTGACCCCATGTCATATATTTTTTATGTTATTCAGAAATAAATACCTGCAACTTAAAAATAATGTATTTTATTATCATTTTCCAATCATTTTTTTAACCTTCTTAATCGTTTAAAAAAAATAAATAAAAAAAAAAAAAAAAAATTATTATAATAAATCATACAACACATCTAGCATCCACAACCCTCTATATTTTTTTTGTATAAATTTTCTTCCTTTCGTGCCGAGTTTGACAAAGTCTGAATCTTTATAATTAGTCGTCACTCTCATTCTACGCACTTCTTGGAATAGTTTTAATCCATTTGTCCACGGTGATAGAATTAACGTTCTTGCATATCGTGAGATATGTTTAGGGCTAAATAAACCTTATGTTTATTTATAAAAAAAAAAATATTATATGAATATTCATAAGTCATTAGAGGCAAACAATACAGAACATAATCTGACTCAATATAGTAAGTTATCTGTATCTATAGACAAGCTAACAGGTATATCACAACAGAGTGAAATGTACATCTATGCCCTGTATCACAGCAAAGTCTCTTTCTCAATAATCAGTAAATAAATCTAACCTTAGATGTCTGTACATAGATATCTTCTCCTCGTGATAAACCAAAGTCAGAAACCTTGGCAACCAGATTGTTGTCAAGGAGGATGTTTCTTGCTGCCAAATCGCGATGTATGACCTGTTAATTAAAAAGTTAATATTAAATGATCGCATGTATTATCTAAACCATAACATGCAGAATGAAGTTTAAACATTGTATAAAATACGGAAATCTGTTCCTAAAAAGCATCTCCTATTGAATATGTTTGGTTAATGTTTAATTGCAACGATTGCCAAACAACAGTCCTCCAACAAAATATGATTAAATAAAACGAAATGATACTTTCCCCAGATGCAGCAAGGTGTTGCATTCCTTTAGCCACACCCAAAGCAAACTGAATCAGCTTCTCAGAAGACAAAGATGCCTCACTATCATCATCTGTGGATCTGGCTTTCCTCAGATAGGAGCGGAGATCACCATTGGGTAGGTACTCCATAGCAACGTACAATACGTCTGTTCAGATGTAAACAAACTTGTGTTAAAATTAAAATATTTTAAGTAAGAGACTTTATACTCCTATTTGTGAAACCATCGGATCAAAGATCAGAAGATGGTGGAAAAACTTGTCGCCAGTGAAATTAAAACAAGAAGCAGTTATCGTCAATTCACTTACCTTCGTGTTGACAAGCGCCAATAATCCTGATAATATTCGGGTGACGTCCAACTTGAGTCATAGCTCGGAATTCTTCCATAAAATTATTCCTGTCAGATGGTGACGCTTGTGCTAAAATTGGTAAAAAGGGTAAAACAATCTCATTGTTTACCGTTTGTATACATGATGGCATTGAAGTTTAAGATTTTATGAATTTTAGTTTATTGAAAGTCAGTATAATGTAGTAAAGAATATACTTTAATGAACTTACTCTTAAGGGTTTTGATGGCAGCCTTAAAAATATCTCCTTCTTTCATCACTCCACCTAAACGCACTTCACCAAAGTGTCCCTCACCCAGTACCTTACTCGCAACCATCATATCTGACCACAATACACTCCATGGCTTGGCCCATCGTGGAAGACCAATGTCTTCGTAGGTCGATGATGAACCAACAGCAACTTGTTCATATTCTGATGGTTGATCAAGACCAACTTTCTCATATTCTGATGGGTTAGTGAGTTTATCCTGCGGTGATACGGCATTCTCATAGGAGGTCTGTTAAGATATCAATGATAACTTTATTACATCGATAGGTAAAAATACTTATTGAAAACATAACCACGGTTTGCACTAACTAGCACCTTTTTACGAAAGCGTTAAATTTGTACAAATTATTACTATCCCCCATGGGGTGTCGTGGCCGAGCGGTCTAGCTTACCGGATTCAAGTTCTGGTGTTAGCAACATAATGTGGGTTCGAATCACGGCCGTGACACTTGTGTCCTTGAGCAAGACACTTAATCATAATTGCTTCTCTCCACCCAGGGGTTAAATGGGTACCTGTGAAGGCAGAGTTGGTTTGCTCTATATGCGCTAGAAATGGCAGCAATTGAGCTGTATACTCCCCAGGGAGCTGAGATGGTTTCAGGAATGATTTATGAGCCTTATGAGCAGGGATAATAATATAATGCGCCTTGAGCACCACTTAGTTGGTGGATACGTGCGCTATATAAATCCACACATTATTATTATTATTATTATTATTATTATTATTATTATTATGATCAGCCAATTTGAATTGTTTCTAGTCCCACATTAAACAACACAGTTAAATTAAACTATAAAATCTGATACAATTTCATGACAATTATTAGATGAAAGAATAAAGTTAGAGAGGAATGACAATAAAATACATTATCACTCTCAGATTCCAAAAGGAGGTGTGACACACCATTATCTATGCCATAAAATACCATTTACAAATTGTTTAAATCGCTGAATTAATATTCTTTTTCTTAAGTTGATACAAAAAATAATCATATCAAAGCTTGTGTTAGTTTTGGTAAAATATATTCTGGTGCATTCATACTTCTTGACGATCAAGATTATAATTATGTTTGGGATATCTTCAACTGAACATTTACATAACCTGTTTCTGACCAGGAAACATAATATTACAGCGTTGTGCATTTTATACTTTCGATCAACAAGATATATACTTTCAGTTCATACTTGAAACAATTACCTTAATGTAGTTCCCTACACGGCTCATAGACCTATAATGATCTGACTCCGGGAATTGCGATGACTTGGATATTTTAATCTACAAAATAATATGGTAGATAACATTGTGCACTGGACTACAATGATTATTTAGTCTGCATGGTGGTCTAGAAATATTCCTTCAACCAAAAACTTCAAATATGTATGAAAAACAATGATCTATTATTTTCTCACAGGAATTTGGCATTAGTACTTGTCAGTTTTTTCTCAACCCTTATATATATTTTTAATGCATACCACTTTATAATTACCTCACTATCAGATAGAAACCCATGACTATCCTTGACCGTTTTTTCTTTCTTAGTGCGAACGTTGTCCTGTGATGGATGTGATGTCTTTTTAAGGAATTGCTTAGGTTTTGGTTTAGTAGTGATACGTGGTGGAGGCTGGGATGTCACAGGAGCTGGTCCTCTATCAGCGATTGTGCTGTACGAAGTTTCCTCTTCTTCAGCGGGTGTACGATCTCGTAAATAAACGTTATCTGCTTAATAATAGTAGAAGGTAAAAATAGTATGTTATTAAAAGTTGCATTGAATAATGGAAAACATTAACGTATAGTAAACACTGATAAAATGCATAATGTGTTTCTGGGTAATAATTGGGTGTATATAATTATTCAAGTCTTACCCTTGACTGTATCACTGAGTACACACTCTTCTGCCTTCCGATGTCGTGCCTTTTGCCTAGTGTTTTGGAAATCAACAATAACAAACTTATTGGCGTGTAAACAATTGACATATTTATATAGATACAAAGATCATAGCTGTTATAATTTACATATTTATATAGATACAAAGATCATAGCTGTCATCAGATCATTAGTATCACTCATGCTTATCATAAATGTAGGAATCTGGGTAAACTGAACTCCTTTGCATTAATACGTGAAGACTGCCATGCAAAACCTATGTTAATGAGGACAAGAGAACTAGTAGACTGAACAACGGTATTGTGTAGTCGTGTATATATCCAACAATCTTTTCCCGGGGCTCGTTAAGTTACTTACTATCTGCATAGTTATGTCATCGTATCAGTTTGGCTCACATAGCTCAGTTGGTAAACCCAGAGTCACAGTAAGAATACCACGGTCAGAAGAAGATGCTCGTGGTGACTTGAGGATGCGTGATATAGTTGACTTAATGGTTGATATCGTGATATTGCACTTAGAATACATAACTTTATATCGTGACAGAATAAATACAGACACAAATACCAAAATGTAAGAATTTCTGTACTTAACACTGTTTCGCTGCAATTTAATCAACAATTTCTAAAGTCCAACCTCATTTTGATAACAGCAGCAGCTACACATCCAATGATGACAAGAATCAGGATAGGAATCACCACAGCAGCGACTGGGAAACTACTCTCTGGTACTGCAATACAATTTTATAAATTATTAAACAAACGAAAAAATGAACCATGGAAGGCGACACAAATAAAACCATACAACAGCAAATATTAATATGTGACGTATATGAGCAATTTGTGTTACTGTGCTACAGTAACGGTTGTTGACGTTGCACTAACTTTTCACTATTATTTTTAGTAGTAGGCTAGGCCGTATAGGTATGATTGGAAATCCATTTATGCGCATGCACGCAATCTGAACAATGTTCCACCGAACCTGTGTATTTTTTACTAAACTTTTTAACGCATCTTAATAAATACATATCTTATTTTATTTAGTCTGGACGTTTTCGATGCCCCAATTTAAAGTTCAAAACTTTATCCTACAAAACAAGTAATTTAACATTTTAATCGGCGTTCAAGGTAATGAGCACGGGACATGCATTACTAGGCCGACAACAGTTTTAATCTTAAAAGTATACCGTCGGCAAATCGTAGTCCAATCTACATATGCTAATATGTGAATGTACACAAATATAATATTATATTGAGTTACCTTTGACTCTGAGTGACTCTCCCCAGGCCACAAAATACTCCTGTTCAAATTCAAATAGGAAACTTATATATTATCGTGATATTTTGTGCACAGTTTTGTTATCAAGGTGTGAAATGTACATTTTACATTGCATGTGTACATTGCACGGTTTAGGTATATTTTAATAATCAGGTTTAAAGATAAACTACCCGGCATGTCAGCACATATCTTAATGTAAGCATTTATTTGTCTAATACTACACCATCATCTTAACTAAACGCCAAACACACATTTCAAACATATCATTTATCCTGTTTATCCCACAAATCTGTATTTACCGTATCTGAAGTTCTGCTGACTGAACCAAGGTAAATATCATACTCAGTGCTGCTCTCCAAGGGTTTGTTGTCAAAACCACCATAAGTCTTTCCATCACCTACGGTGAATGTTTCAGGAAGATTCTCTTTACGTAATTCTGCTGCTACGTAATCCGGTGTCATGTCTGATATAGAATTTGTGGCTTCTCGCTTGACGACTGGTTGACTCTGCTGCACACCAATTTGAATACCTCTGTTAAGAGAATATTGGTTCAAGGAAAGCTTTTTCAAAGAAAATATTGTCAAATTGTTTATTTTAGATTTCAACATGGTTTACTTATCTTTCAAATTATCAACGAACGTAATTATTTCTCCATGTTGATGAGTAGGCATGGGAAATGTCACCTTATTATCGTCAGTCCCCTTTACTTTTGCAAAGCTTTGGATGGTCAATCAGTTAGGATAAAAGATACCCCTTATTATTAAGAATCATACCATACGATTTTGTGGTTCCTTGTTGGCAGTGTGTCCCTTTTTGACGTACGCTCTCTACATTTTCAGTCACTATAGATCAGCCCATGGTATATAACCAGATACTGGTATGTGACTGAGCGCCTTAGAAGCAGCCACTCATAACAGCTCTCCAGTTTTTGTGCTAAGTAAGTGTTTTGTAGCTCCAAGTTTGTCTTCATTTTTATACTAGTGGATTTCTTATTACACCTGGAATCTACTGGACGTTTTATGTGAGTATTGGTACATTTGTTTTCTTATAATAAGTGAAAAACTGTTGTTTTTTTGTCTGTCTGTGCAGTAAGTTTTTACTGTTGAGTGTATACACATTTTGGATCTTCATTTTATTTGTGCAGTCAACTCTGATTTAGATTATAACCTGTAGCTAGAGATTATAACCTGTAGCTGGACCACAAGCCTTTTGTTTGGATCAACAACTTTGTGATCAGACAATGGAGGTCTACATCCTGTTTATTCTACTCCTGCTATCCAGACCATTGTGTCTCAATGACTCATCAGTAGATGGCTACAAGATGCAATCTACAGATTGTTCACCTAAAATCCGCCATCTTAAATTCTTGAGACGTCCTATATCATACTATGATAATTCATCTGCCACCTTTCACCTGGAACTCTTAATTTCTGGTGACATAAACCCAAACCCTGGAACACTGATCAACACACCCACAAATGCCACTCAGCTCCATAAAATTTCCTATAGCCGCAATGAACTACTCAATCTTCGCAATGCTCCATGTACTGATGCAGCTCTATCTTATTCAGCATTGAGTCAATTGAACTGTCTTGGAATACTTGCTAATCAACCCCAAACATACCGCCACATAGAGGTAAAAAAGCTGGTCGCCGTAGAATGGACAGACTTACACAACTAGCAGTGAACTCAAGCAGTGAACTCAACCACATCAACAAGCGACATTGGCATAATTTCAACTCCAAATGTTCACGATGAGTCTAAACTTCAGCTATGTGTCTTGAATACTCAATCCATATGTAACAAATCGGATGAATTTGTTGACTTTGTACTTCAAAACAATTTGGATCTTGTTGCCATAACCGAGACATGGTTTAAACCTGATGATGACTTACTACCCCGCGAGTGTACTCCTGCTGGCTACTCTCTCCATCATATCCCCAGACCAAAAAAGACCGGTGGAGGGGTTGCACTTCTCTTTAGGTCCAGTTTATCTGTCAGTATGAAAAGTGTTAACATTGACTACCTAACAATTGAATCTCTGCATGCTGAGGTAACATGCAACTCTAGATCTGTTCGCCTTGTTAATATTTATCGACCAGAAAGGGATGTTGATGGTAAACATGTAAACTTCTCCAGTTTTCTGCAGGAATTTGAAAAATTAATTGTCGATTATCTATTACACCCATCTGACATTATTTTAACCGGCGATTTTAACATTCATATGGACATTATTTCAAACAATTATGCAAATCAGTTTAAAGATCTGCTCTCTGCTCATGGACTTATACAGCACATCACAGCACCCACTCATCGGTATGGTCACTGTCTTGACCTCATGATAACGCGTGAAAATACTTCACCTCTTATCTCGAATATAACTATTCATCCTGGCTTATCTGATCATTATGCAATCATGGTAAATTTGAACCTTAAAAAACCTCCCATACCTACTATTTCTGTAACTACTCGCCACTGGAAAAATGTAAATATTAAAGATTTATGTCATGATGTTGAATCTCAACTGGAAAATGTAAACCTTGAAGATGGTGAGCTGGATTCTTGTGTCAGTCTATTTGAATCTACTGTCCGTAACATCTTGGATGATCATGCTCCGCAAAAAACTCGAACTGTTAAACTACAATCTGAATCCCCCTGGTTCAATGATGATATCCGTGCTGCAAGGAAAATCCGCCGTCAACTTGAGCGAAGATGCCGTGACAATGGGAAACTTGGAGTACATCGGCAAGAATACTGTAACCAACGTGATATTGTGAAGAACATGATTAACCAGGCAAAAATAACTCACTACTCATCTCTTGTGGAAGATAGCTCTGGTGATCAGAAAATATTCTTTAACATTGTTGAAAAGCTGCTTCATAAACCCAAAGTTCCAGTGCTTCCATCTACACACTCCGATCAGGACCTCGCAAATGCTTTTTCAAACTTTTTTGTCACAAAAATTGAGAATATCCGTCATTCTTTTCCCTCAGTACCTGCCATTCTATCACAAACACCATCACGCAAGGATCCACAATGTAGACTGTCCATGTTTGAGCCTACTAGTGTTACGGAGATCAAGAAACTCATCATGAAATCGCCATCAAAATCATGTGAACTTGATCCAGTGCCAACTTCGCTAATAAAACAAAATATTGATGTGTTTGCTAAGTATATCACAATTATTGTAAACATATCTCTTTCTTCCGGTTGTTTCCCTAATAGCCAGAAGGTTGCTCATGTTAAACCACTCCTAAAGAAACCCAATTTGGACAAGGAAGTTTTCAAAAATTACCGACCAGTAGCGAATTTAAAGTACCTTGGAAAAACAATCGAGCGAGTTGTTTCATCACGGATCTCTGACCATGTTCGTGCTAATAACCTGTCGGACACATTTCAGTCAGCCTACAAACCATTTCATGGAACGGAAACTGCTCTTCTTCGCGTCAACAATGACATTTTATCTGCCATGGATGAGGGGAAATCACTGCATTAGTTTTGTTAGACTTAAGCGCCGCTTTTGACACGGTCGATCATAAAATCCTTCTCTCCCGCCTTCAATATCATCTTGGAATACATGACACAGCCCTGGATTGGTGTAAGTCCTACCTTTTAAATAGGCCTCAGCATGTTTGTATTGGTAACGCTATCTCTGAGCCTGTTATTCTTGACTATTCTGTACCCCCAAGGCTCTGTGCTCGGCCCACAGTGGTTTACTGTTTATACCTTTCCAGTTCGTGATATCATTTTAAAGTATAATTTAAATTACCATGTTTACGCTGATGACACGCAGCTTTACATTACTTTTAAATCAGTTCTCAAGAACCTGCCGATTCCTGCATTAAAACACTGGAGAAATGTATTCAAGAGATTCGAAGTTGGATGAGACAAAACTTCCTGAAATTGAACGATGAAAAAACAGAATTTGTTCTATTTGGATCACGTCAGCAATTGTCTAAAGTTTCTCTTCCATTTATTACAATTGGTGACTCGCAGATAACCCCCTCATTACATGCACGTAATTTGGGTGTTATATTTGACTCGACAATGACTTTAAAACCACATATCTCCAACATTGTTCGCATATCATCATTTCATATCAGAAATATAAGCCGAATTAGGAAATACTTGAATAAAAGTGCTGCTGAACAAATTATACATGCGTTTGTCACATCACGGCTCGATAACGGGAATGCTCTCCTTTACGGTCTCCCGCGGAATCAAATATCTCGTCTTCAGCACATACAAAACACAGCAGCTCGTGTTGTGACTTTGTCCAGAAAGTCATGCCATATCACGCCAATCTTGAAAGAACTGCACTGGCTTCCTGTTTCACAGAGAATTGTTTTTAAACTTATGCTAATTGTTCACAAATCTTTTAATAACATTGCTCCAATCTGTATTTCTGAACTGCTTAAAGTCTACACTCCATCACGCAATTTGCGCTCCAGCAACATGTCACTCCTAAAGGAACCAACTTCAAAACGGAACTGGGGTGATAGGTCATTTTCTGTCGCAGCTCCGAGACTCTGGAATCATCTTCCAACTAAACTCAAATCTTGTCATAGTATAACCAGATTTAAGTCGATGCTTAAAACTCATCTTATGTCACAACTCTTCAAAGATGATGTATATTTGTAATTGCATTGTAGGTACATGTATCTCGGTACATAATTTTTTCCCTATGCTATCATTGTATATTGTTTGTATTCATGTTTTTTCTTTGTTTCCGCGCCTTGAGCGCCCGGCAGGATGGATATGTGCGCGCTAAAAATCTTTATTATTATTATTATTATTATTACTCACGTGATGTAGGGAGAAGACGTAGGAAGATGTAAACCAATGCTGACTGTTGAGGGTGTCGATTTGGAGGACCTATTCGATGGCTTGGCAGGAGGATCAATTTCTGTAAAATCAGCAATTTGTTGGTCAGTCTCAACTAAAATTGTGTATTCTTATCAGGCTGGAAAATATAAATGCCTGTCATAATATCAGTAAAACTGGGCTTCGATATGATAAACACATAAACGCTTTCTATATCTATCCACGTTTCCCTGTTAGTATATGGTAACTGCATTACATTTCAATTTTAAACTGACATTTCTTTGAGAAAGAAAGTTAGAAATTCAACCTAATTATATACCTAATCACTGTGCCTAAAAGAACTTATTTCCGCAAATTTAAAGCAAAATGTATCGTTGCTCTTTAATTATTTGTCCGTGTCAAGTGGATACAGTAAGCGCTTTTCCAATGATCCATCGACTGATGACGCAAACACGAAACATAAATTAGTACTACTTAATATGTTAGCTTGACAAATTGTAAACAGAATCTGGCAAACTGAATGTAAATCACAAATCACAAACTTTGTATGGGACTCCGTTTGCCAAAAAACAGGTACTAACTCTCAAGGAACTAAAGCCGATGAGGTTGTTTCCTTGGACATAACAGGAGGATAGTGCATCTTTATAGTTAGATATTGCATATTGGTTTGTCAGCAAGAAACTGGAACTGAATTACCTGTTTCAACTGATGTAAATGCCTCCACAGTGGCCTGCTCTCCTGTACCAGCGACATTAACACCTGCCAGAAGAAACTCGTATTTTGTCGAGGGTTCCAAACCATTGATATTATGTTGCATTCTTGGGTGTGGTATGCTTACTAACTGGTATGTACTCTGAGGCTTATAGCTGATGTTGTAAGGCTTCTCCAGTACCTTGAAGTGAATCTTTGATAATCATGATAACAGAAATTGAAGGGAAATTTAATATTGTAAGTTTCACACAAAATAAAAAGATCATAACCTACTCATGTCTTCTCTGTCAATAATACATATTTAGCCCCTCATTATCATAATTACCACCGATTGTAACCTACATGTACAAACACTGCGAATTTCTAAAATGGCACTCAATAAACGTTTTTTGTATAAAAATGGAATGATAATTATAGGCCCAGGCCCAATCTTATTCCTGTTATTTACAAAGTAAATTAGACCATTATCATGACGTGAATCAAGAAGCTAGACGATTCACAAACCTTACCGTATATCCAGTAATGCCGCCATTTCTTTGTCCACAAGGTATTTCACTCCAAACCAACTCAATATTGTGCCTCGATTTTGAAGTCAACTGGAAATCTGCTGGGGATGCTGATGGTTCTAATCATATCATAAAACAATGAAGACATTTGTTGTTATTACATTTTCTATCCTACAGACCTTATGTAACTACATAACAGCAGCGTAGCTAGGACTTTTTCAGTGGGGGGGCCACAGGGGGGGCACTGCTTTTCAGTGGGGGGCCCAGGGGTATGGGTTTTTTCCCTTTTCTTTTACTTTTCTTTTTTTAGACACTATCGGGATTTTTTTCGTGGGGGGCACCTGGGGGGCAGTGGAAGTTTGTGGGGGGCACATGCCCCCGCCTCCATGGCTACGCCGCTGCTAGATAATGATGAAGATGTGGCCATGATGGAAATATTGCGAAGCCCGAATGCACATGCATGCATACTATATGTATATTTGAGATTACTACGCGCATCCTCCCTTGCGTGTGTTGTGAATTGTTAAAGCTACAGTCCCACCACCCCGCTAATATGCCGCAGAGAGGCATTAGATGGCGGCATCAAGAAATAAAATGACCGTGGTGTAGCGTCTGTTAACGTCTATTAACGTCTCTTAACGCCCTGATTTGTCATTGCAGTCCCACATACACGGCATACATACGGTATACAGCCGGCTTACAAGCACGTTAGAGGGAGGCAGACCCACGCTAGCAGGCGGCAGAGAGACGCTAATTGGCGTTGGCACTGCGCAGAGGGAGGCAAACAGGCGCTAACAGCCCGCGCACGCGCGTTAGAGGCCGGCACACCTACGCTAGAGGGCGGCATACCCTCGTTAGGGGGCGGCAGCCCTACGGAACAGCCCCGCTAGATGCCGTCCCATAGCGTCGGTCTGCCGTCCCTTAGCGTCGGTCTGCCGTCCCATAGCGTAGTAATGCCTCCCTGATGCCATCTCTTTCGAGTTCCGCGCCATACCACGCAACAAGGCGGCAACAACACGCTGGAAGGCGGTGAACCCTCGCACGATAACGGCAGACCCTCGCTAGATGGGGGCAGACCTGCGTTAATAGGCGTTAATAGGCGGCAAGCAAAAGTTCGCCGTTCACCCCCGCAATTATAAAACATTTTTATAATTTCGGGGACGGTTGCCGGCATGTGGCGTTACATGGCGGCGACCTACGTTGACCTGCGTTAAGAGCCGCAGCTACACGGTGGTCCTGCGCTGATACACGGTGACCAGGCCGGCAACAAATATTTGCTCTGCCGGCATCTAACGGGCTCGCTAACGGGGTGGTGGGACTGTAGCTTAAGGTTTGTTGTTTTGTGTATAATTTCCATTGCTGCCTACAGGCCTAATTGATCAAACATAATTATAAATTACCCTCTGTGGTAGAAAATGGTAAAGATTACCGAAGGATATTTCATCCGTTATGGTAATTACCTTTTACTGATGTTGTAAAAAAAGAGCTCTGAAGTCAATTTACCCAGGCCTAGGTTATGTGAGTATTCTGTCTATGTTGAATATGCAACCACTTAATGAGAGACGCAACGATTTATGTAAGTCATATTTTAGTAAACTTAAGAATAAGGATCACAAATTACACCATCTCCTGCCACCCCCCCGTGAAATGAAATATTTATTAAGATCTGCCCCTGAATTCCCTTGCCCACGCACCCGAACAAATAGGTTTAAGAATTCTTTTATTCCTTGGTGTTTGTTTAATCAGTAGGTTTTTTTATAATCTGGTTGTGGGATGTGCAGTGTATATCCTGCTGATAATATTTTAATACGTGTTTAAATGTATTAATTTTTGCTGAAGTGATATATTTCTTTTTTTGTTTGTTTTGTTTTATATATATATATGTATATCTTTAATTGTGCAATTTGTGGTCTCTTGTTATAATTAATATATTCTTGATAAAAGGTTTAATAATTTTAAGTTTTTCTTAAAAATGTGTATGTATTTTAAAAATTTACACGTGTAAAATCCAACTTTTATGGTTGCTAATAAATACATTATCTTATCTTATCTTATCTTGTATCTTCAATATGATTCTCATCCTGATATTCACTAAGTCCAGCTTCATTCCTCGCTAGTACACGGATCTTGTACGTAGAATATGCGTATAGTGATGAATCAGCGTCCCGTAAAGTGAACTCTCTCACTGACGTGTTGTCTACAGTTTCAAATTCACCATTCATCACTCGGCATTGATCTCTATTAACCAGTTGAAACTGAATCACATAATCGATAACAGGACACTTGTTTTGGGGGGCTTTCCAATTAATGATGTTGGTATCTGGCTCAGAGATGGTAATATTACTCACTGCAACAGGAACTGAAAGAAAGAGGAAGAATATTGATTAAATATCAATATCATTTTAATTTACACTAAATTAAAGGTCCTTAATTATAGGACGGTACATTAACAATGATGAGGCTTTATGAGTGTTTGTGTTATCTGGTCTGTGGGTTTTCTTTGTGTCGAAAAAGATCAACATTAACCAAATGTTATAGTCTAATGTATTATTAGGTCTAATCTGTACTACATCCCTGTATCCAATAGAAGAGGGGGAGGGAAAGACGAAGTTATATTTAAATCTAGAAGATTTATATTCACTTCTGTCAGAGTGTTGCTGGCATAATATAGGCGTCTTTGACAATATTCCTCCCAATTGACAGGTTAAACAGGTTTTATGATCATAAGAGTCTGCTTACGATCAGTAGCGTAGCCAAGGGGGCGAGCAAGTGACCCAACAAAGGGGTCCGTCTGTAATTTCAGGATTTTGTAGGTACATAGACGCACACATCTTGTTTGTCATACATGAAGACATCCATGATTGTCTGGATTTCCAAAGTATATATCTTGAATGTACATAGGCCTACGGACCGTATGTTAACTGCAGGAATGTTCAATGTACCGAACAGTGTTCTCTGTCCATTTTCATGAAGATGCTTCAATGTACTGACAAACTTCGGTACAACATGGATCTTCAATTTACAAGCCAAAGTGCCAAGCCAGGATGCTTGTGTCAATTTTTACTTGCGTTTCTCACAGCGCCTTCTATTATACGCGTCAAGCCACATCGACCATCGTTAATGGGATCATCGTGGTCGGTATTTGTGAAATTACTCTGAAATTTGTCATAATGATATCCTAGTAGTTAAATAGCCCATTCCTCCAACATCCCATGAATCTGATTTCTAGGCTGTCGGACTTACAGACTGGTGGAGTATCTGAACTCGCATAATTATGTTGATTTTGTTACCTGTCAAACCTTACCGTAACAAATGATGCAGTCGGGTTGAAGTCCAATCATCCCATATGGGCATGAGTCTGGATAAAAATATGAATTTTAAAGTAACAGTTATATCAGTATTGGTTTATTTAAAAAATCAAACAAAAAAACTAAAAAACAAAACAATCTTTGAGTTCACAAAGAATGCAATGATGACGATGACAACAACAACACAATGCAATTTATAACACCATCTGGAGGCAATAAAATCCACATGTAGACACAATTCAACTAGATGAATGATAACATCCAAAAGTAATTATTTACACTAGACAGATATCACTGTATCACTAGACAGATACGGCTATATATAGCAACGTTCATTAATTAAAATTATGATAATTAAGCTAACAAGGTCTATTTGTTATTATAACACATCATACATAGATTCTGTTTTGTGATTGGTTGAGAACGTATCACATGATGTTCGCTATTTTTACTGTAATGCCAAGCAAACAAGGAAAGACTATCCCATAGCAACAAATGAACTAGCCCATAGCAACTAATGAATTAGCCTGTGGCAACCAATGAACTAGCCCATGAAATTGGTCTAAAAGCATCGATGCTGTTGTTACAACATTAATAAATACATGTCACAGAAGTGTTACAGAAGTGTTACAGAAGTGTTACAGAAGTGTTACAGAAGTGTTACAGAAGTTCCATTAATTTCGGAGTGTTGTCAAGTTAATGAAAGTCATGTATAGGTTTGATTTATTGTAGCAGGTCTCTGAATAAATTGTGCAGAATCTATGTATGAGGTGTTATAAAACAAATATTGACTGTTTTCACTCGTGGTACACTAAAACTAGCCTACCTTGGAGATCCCTGATGCGTTCCAGGGATCACCTCGGGAGGCTAGTTTTAATGTACCACTCGTAGCCGTCACCATTTGTATAATACTTATATTTTGACGTTATTTTGCTTGTATTATACCTTATTAGGGCTTATTAAGGCCTTAATTTGTTGTTATGTAATAATGTAGGGTCATGTCATTAGCATACACTTGCATTATGGGTCGTTTCAAGTTTAATGTTAACTTGCCGAAGGAGTATGTATCTAATTTTTAACATTTTAGTTGCAGGGGTTGCAAAGTGAGGAGTTCGTGGAATAACGTATGCCATTCCTCCCAAGCAGAAACACAAGTTACCTTCCTTTCAAATGTTCATTCGGAGTGGTAAGAATGTGTAGTAATAATAATAATAATAATGAAACTTATAAAGCGCCATCTATCTAGAAACCTAATCCGAGGCGCTGGTGATAATGAAAAAGACACAAAGATATGGAACATTAGATAAACAAAGATAAATACATGAAACAAAATGCACAAAATTAACATTCATTATAAGCTTGTACAAAAAGGTACAAAAGGTTCCATGTGGTACAGTAAGGAAGTTTTGGTTTGCTGAGCGTAGTCTACTGCGATTAGAGTTGTGAATGATAAGAAGATCTTGCATATATGAAGGTGAGTTGCCATGTAGAGCTTTCCATGTATCATGTATCATACCAAATTGTCCACTTTTCACTTACTTTGGCAGTTTTCACCTCTGTAGCCTGTTTCACACATTACACCATCTGGGCATCTACCGTTGCCTTTGTCACAAACTACATCACCGTCACAATGACACTCCTGGGTACAAGTAGCTCCAAATAACCCATCAGGACATACTAAATGAGTAGATAAGACACGTGGAATGCAACGTCATTTCCTGTGCCGCTGGTTTGATAAGTTGTTTGAAGCAGTCTTAACGATTCAATACAATGTATCACAAACAGTTGGAGAAAAGTGAATAGAAAATGTCCGTAAAATACTAGAAAGGCTTTATTGGAGTGTAATCTCTTGAATTTAAAGATAATTGTCTGTAAAAGTGTAAACATTACATTTTTCAAGAGTGACAGATTTCTGTTCACTCTGCTCAAATGTTAAGTCCGAATTTTAAAAAGTCGTTCATGGGTATTAATTGGAACCGAAAAATGGAACTGGGTAATGACAGTTTCGGTCGGGTATCCGGATACCCGGCACAGCCTTAACAACATGTAAACATTATTGACTTAAAGGCACCCTATAGGATTGTTTAGTTTCAATCTGAAAGCTTACTGTTTATAAAGTTGATTCTAGTACTAATCTTCCTGTGAAATATTTCCCTCTGAAATGCTGTCATCTTCGAGAAAACTGTATCTAAAGACGCAATAGCTGTTTGTTTTTTTAAATCAGTTGCAATGTCGCATTCAGTTGACCGAAATTAGACAGCAAAGAATAGCGTTTGCAATTTATAGTCGTATCCGTGAATTCGTTCCCAGAGGTACTCTTCTGTGTGATTCTGTTTCATGCGTGTCGAAGTGGGATACAAGGTTGTGTTTTGTGCGTGAGACAACGTACAACTGCACTACAGCCTGATTCAGAACGGGCCAGCACGCACTTTACCAATGACTGTTTCCGCGATTAACTCGTATATCCTAAAATACTCGTCAATTTGCAAGCCGGGAAGTTCAAAAAAATTTGTGAAAAAACGGTTTTCACTATTTTCTCGTGACTCGGATGACTGATTGAGCTCAAACTTCCATAGGTTTGTTATTTCATGCATATGGTGGATCACACAAAGTGTTAACACTGCCAGCAACCATTTAGTCAGCTCTACCAATGCTATAGAATCCCATTAATCGTTAATAGTTTTGTTCATACCTTGACAGTTTTCTCCAGTGAAGCCTGATGCACACTGAACACCAGTTGGGCATTTACCATGTCCCTTATCACATACTGCATCACCGTCACAGTGACACTGCATCTTGCAACCAGCACCAAAGTAGCCATCATCACAGTCTAGTACAGATAAAATATTCGATGTTAAAAAAAATACTGCGGTGCCCTGAATAGCATTACAGACCTTCACTGAGAAGAACCTAATTTTAATTTTGTTTCAATATGCTTTGTTAAAACTTTTGTCCAATTATGTTGTACTTTGATACTACATGGCAGTCAGTTTATCAGGATGACTTCTATATGAATAACATTGTACCAATTTCCACTTGCGCACACCTTGCTGAAGGTTTTTTTTTTACATAGATTGCAGATCGTACTGGTTGGCATAAGTTTTAAATTAAGGAAAAAATAGTGTAAAACAGTAATGCTTTCAATATCTAAGATTGGAAGTATTTTTTATTAATGTAATAACTTCACATCATTGTGAGATTGTTGTAAATATTTGTGTCTCCTATTTCTAATTTGGCAGTGTAAAGAATCTACTGTGGCATCTTATCATTCGGTGTCTTATACATTAATTAATTGTCACAATCTTACTTATATATAGTAACGTTTTGGTCCAAGAATAATGAAATAGGCCCTACAAAAACCTAATAAAGCTCACAGTGCTAATTTAACTGCTTTGAAAATTGCTTAATTATAATGTGAAACGTTCATACCTTCCATACAATTAGATCCTGTGAATCCAGCAGCGCATGTGCAACCAAATGGATCAGGAAGACACATCAGGTAGCCACGACACCCATTAATGTTGCGCGTACTACACGGTATACCACAGTCTTGACCAAAACAGTTCTTGCCATGTACTGTAATATATTAAATTGTAAAATATACCGTCGGTATAAAAATTAATTTCAGCTGTGTTGCACTTTATTTGCATAACGAATATAAATGGGGGACCAATAATTTACAATTAATTTTCTTTATTTTGACAGTCGAAAGCAGTATTAAAACAACTGACCTTTGAAACGAAATGTGTCGTTAACGAGAAATTTGTGAAAATGCATCAACAAGTTTCGATCAGCAAACAGAAACGTTATATATTAATCTAACGTGGAATGTTCATAAAGTACATTATCAAAGTTATTGGCATATGTGACTCTTCTTTATTGCATCTCAGCAAGAATGTTTCAAGGGATGTTTGTGTCGTTGAGAGGTGACGTGCTGTAGAGGTGACGTGTTGTAGAGGTGACGTGAACTAAGCAAAGGTTGCTCTGATCGTCCTCAGGACGATCAGAGCATACTGATCGAAACGTCGAGTTGTACCTCCAGTTCTTTTCAGAACTAATTACTACTCAATTGAGATTCCACATGGTGCCACCGCAATTAGTCTTACTTAGTTTTGGTGTATGTTGAATTTGTTTCTACCAAATCATAGTATTGACAGAAATAAAGAAGCATTATTTTGTATTATTTTTATGTCAGAGTATTCATGACAATTTAATACTATCATCAACTTTACATCAAATAAAACTGTGATCCTTTATACTGATTGGGAATACCAAATAATACTCTGTCTGAAGGGCAGTGTAGCCTATACTCTGTCTGAAGGGCAGTGTAGCCTATACACTGTTTGAAGGGCAGTGTAGCCTATACTCTGTCTGAAGGGCAGTTTACCCTATACTCTGTCTGAAGGGCAGTGTAGCCTATACTCTGTCTGAAGGGCAGTGTAGCCTATACTCTGGCTGAAGGGCAGTGTAGCCTATACACTGTCTGAAGGGCAGTGTAGCCTATACTCTGCCTGAAGGACAGTGTAGCCTATACTCTGTCTGAAGGGCAGTGTAGCCTATACTCTGGCTGAAGGGCAGTGTAGCCTATACACTGTCTGAAGGGCAGTGTACCCTATACTCTGCCTGAAGGACAGTGTAGCCTATACTCTGTCTGAAGGACAGTGTAGCCTATACTCTGTCTGAAGGGCAGTGTAGCCTATACTCTGGCTGAAGGGCAGTGTAGCCTATACACTGTCTGAAGGGCAGTATAGCCTATACTCTGTCTGAAGGGCAGTGTAGCCTATACTCTGTCTGAAGGGCAGTGTAGCCTATACACTGTCTGAAGGGCAGTGTAGCCTATACTCTGTCTGAAGGGCAGTGTAGCCTATACTCTGTCTGAAGGGCAGTGTAGCCTATACTCTGTCTGAAGGGCAGTGTAGCCTATACTCTGTCTGAAGGGCAGTGTAGCCTATACTCTGTCTGAAGGGCAGTGTAGCCTATACTCTGTCTGAAGGGCAGTGTAGCCTATACTCTGTCTGAAGGGCAGTGTAGCCTATACTCTGTCTGAAGGGCAGTGTAGCCTATACTCTGTCTGAAGGGCAGTGTAGCCTATACTCTGCCTGAAGGGCATTGTAGCCTATACTCTGTCTGAAGGGCAGTGTAGCCTATACTCTACCTGAAGGACAGTGTAGCCTATACTCTGTCTGAATGGCAGTGTAGCCTATACTCTGCCTGAATGGCAGTGTAGCCTATACTCTGCCTGAAGGGCAGTGTAGCCTATACTCTGTCTGAAGGGCAGTGTAGCCTATACACTGCGTTTAAGGCAGTGGACACTACTGACAAAATGATTATTAATGCATCCAAACTTTATAAGAACCAAGATATTATGTATAAAAACCAATCTGTGAAAGTTTCAGATTGGTGAAAATAGATCACCGGCTGATGATTATTTCATACTGAATTTAAATTAAATTCATGTTTCCTTGGAAGGTTAGGCAGAATTACTTCTCATGATGTTTGATTCCATTATCATCTTAAAACATAGTTATTTTTTATATATTAATCATCTTAGCTTTTGTCTGGTAATAACCAATGGTGTAATTCCCCATTAGTTATACCATTATTTTATTATTATTTATTATAGAAAGAACATGTGATCATGTTCAAGTGCTATAATGTACGCCCACAGCTGTTGTATAGTTTACCCAATACAACTGATTAACTTACATGTCTCACAGCGTTGACCACTGAATCCTGGTGCACAGATACATTCACCAGTCTTATCATCACACACACCACCGTTATAACATAACGGGCAATCATTGTCACATGATGAGCCCCACTTATTTGGTGAGCACTCTGCAGAAAGAACGATGCTGCGTAATTAGTAAATAAGTACGTAAATAGTCATCATGTAACATAAAGCTTGCTAAAAAAAATGTGTAATGGCCGTGTAGGTTTACACAAAAAACATATTGGGTAACATTCTGATGTGCTTTCTGGAGGATTTGGGTATTGTTCATCATATTCTACAGTTTCATTTGTTTTACTTGAACAATGGACCGATAGCTAAACACTTGTTACTATACACTTGTCCCTGGTGCTGAAGGTTTCCACCCATACTCCCAACGCACGTACATATGATTGAGATGGCCAGGGTATTGGGGAGTATGTGACAAGACCCTAGTGCCAAATGTTGTAATGTTTTACCTCTTACGATGAGTTTCATGAGTGCGTGTTTCTGTTGACTGTAGCGACCATCTATGTAGCATTCATAAATACCAGCATTAATGACCTGTACATTATTGATGGTGATGTTTGATTGGCCATTCCATGCAGTGACGTCATTACCATTGTGCTTCCATCGAAGCTCAGTTGATGAACCGTTATATAACTGTGTCATTGTCAACGTCACATCTTCACCAGCACTCGTAGTCAATGTGGGTGATGCTGGAGATATGTCACCTTTTGTGAACATAACAAACAAAACAAAAACATCCTAATAAATGAGGCTAATGTGACACGATTAACATTAATTATTTCATTTATTAAATTTCCTAGGTATTCTGGCTTTTTCATCCAAAATCCATCAGTGCATTTTTGGAAACATGCCCTTATCTTCAAAATGCACCATGCACTTTGGTTGATCTTTCATATTTAGCACTTATGACCTGTACTTCTTGCCAGGTAGTAATTTGGCCCTATTTGAAGAGGTGAAAGTACCATTAACAAAAGACATTTAATTACTTGTTTTTACCATTATCCTGCATAACGATTGTTGTTATGTTAACACTTGGTGGATCGAAAATACAGTTGTAGACGCCAAACCTGGGTAGCCCAATAGAAGCAGACATTCTATAAAGTCTGGCAGAGACTACATCATGGTCTTGCTCATTGCCTCCTACCGGTAGATGACTGCCATTACCCGTGTCTAGTACACGCTCGAAGGAGACTAATGCAGCAGTGTCATTGCCACTCTTGTAGCCACCAAAGTAAGTTTCTCCATCACCGATATACAGTGCTACATTGAAACATGTGAAATCTGGCACAGCACCTGGATATTGGATATAAAATATTTATTTATATATGTAAATATGATATTACTTATAGCTGAAATTGCTTCATACATATTATAAATGATTGATGGCTTATGTACCACAATATGAGCCAGTAACATCATGACTTACTTTTGGAATTACATTGCATATTATGTGACATAATGAAGCACTTTTCTAATTAAATTATAAGTCCGAATATATTATGTGTTGGAACAAGTTATGGCACCACAACGTTGGAAAGACGCTTCATGCCAGATCGGAATCTGGTTACGGCCCACAAGAACTGCATGGATTTAATAGTAGCTTACTTCAGTGACCGAGTCATATTAGATTGTAAAGAAAATTAATCACAAAATCTCAATAAGTATTCACTTCCTTACCCAAGGATGTGCATAACATGCCAAGAAGGACTAGACCAAGATATACACACCGTCTAGCGGCTGAGCTGCATACAGCCTGCGGGAGGAGATTGTCACGTTTTCTTCTCATATCTGGGGGTAGCAAATGAAAGCAATTGTGATGTAACTCCTGTCAGTTTCAATACCGATGGTTGGATTAGCCATCAATCTCCTTATACACCATGGGCGTACATTACAGGGAAACAAGACGAAATCCGTAAATACTTATCGTATAAATAAATTTGATATACTAAAATATATATATATACATACATATCAGCTTCAATAAAAATGTCATCAGTTGGGGTTGGGTGGAATCGAGAAGTTGTTTTGAAGCGATGGGATTGGTATCATCCCAACCTTTTACAGCAAATTTACACAAAACATACTCGTCCCGGGATCAGCAAACAGTCCATTCAATTCAAATTCATGCAAAATATAAATGTTTATTATAATGATATATTTTCATTTGCATAATACGAGGAGGGTGCAATGATTTACCTTTTGTGAATATTTGCTAGGGGTAAACTTTCTCACTATGAAATAGACCAATTTTTTGGTCATCAGTGTAAAATTTCATAATCAGCTAGTGTTGACTTAGTGCTTATTATTTTGTTGTATACAAAAAGGATACCCATTCTGATTCTCTTTTTCGGCCCACAAAGAATATGTCCAAACAAATATAGAAACGTACTGCAGTTTCATTATTAAGCGTTTACAGAAATTGTGCAAATCAGTTTAACACACTTGTTATGTCAAATTGTAATACAGCAAATTATTGGAAATAGAGTTGCCTGCATTTTGCTGTAAATTTACATGCTTTTTTTTAATACAATACGGCAACTAATAAAATATACCATTGATCGATGTTTTACATAAAGTTGATGATTGTATTAAATATCTATTGACATTGTTCTGTCTCAGATGCAATCATTTAAGTAAAATCAGTTAAATATATCTTTTGGTTTCTTGACACCTTTTGATTTTCAAAATGTGAATTTTATTTTGATTTTGATTCTTAAAACAGACTTGTACCAAAGATTTAACATCACATAATGAAAACACACTGTTTATCACCCAACAACGCTCAACTAATGTATGCAGGGCCGTAGCGAGCGGGGGTGTGGGGGTGTGACACCCCCAATAATTTTTCTCAGTCGGCATTTAGAACCTCAGTCGGCAAATGAAGTATCAAAGGTACTACAACAAGGGTTGGTCCAGAAAAATTTTTCAGTCGGCAAACCTTGAGCTATAGGTTTGCAAAAATGTCGTTTTTCTAAGCACTGAAGTTGTTTATTATAAGTCGTTTATAAGCTGCAGTTGTGGGTGGCAGTTGTCCCCAAGTAACTGTGTTATTATAAGTCGTTTATAAGCTGCAGTTGTGGGTGGCAGTTGTCCCCAAGTAACTGTGTTATTATAAGTCGTTTATGAGCTGCAGTTGTGGATGGCAGTTGTCCCCAAGTAACTGTGTTATTATAAGTCGTTTATAAGCTGCGGTTGTGGATGGCAGTTGTCCCCAAGTAACTGTGTTATTATAAGTCGTTTATAAGCTGCGGTTGTGGATGGCAGTTGTCCCCAAGTAACTGTGTTATTATAAGTCGTTTATAAGCTGCAGTTGTGGGTGGCAGTTGTCCCCAAGTAACTGTGTTATTATAGTTGTTTATAAGCTGCAGTTGTGGGTGGCAGTTGTCCCCAAGTAACTGTGATGTCAGTTGGCAAATTGGCTTCACACCCCCAGAGAAAATGCCTTCGTCACGCCCCTGATTAGGTACATTTAAGGAACACAAGAAGAATTGTTCCAGAAATTAAAAAAAAAACAGATGAAATGCAATTAGGTTTGGTAGATTCCATAAGGTTTGGCAGATTCCATAATTATTCTGATAGAAATGGTATATTTGTGTTTATGCCATAAGCCTAGACCAACAATTACAATGAGTTCCAATTATAGCTCCATAAACATGATATAGGAATTTTTATATACAAGTTTTGGGTTGAAATCGCCTGAAAGGTGAAAACTAAACTGAAACAAATATGTAACTGATTTGCATTCAAGAAAGGAATGTATATTTATGCTACACTATGACTATACTTATATTTTACTCCATGCTCAAGCGCTCGATATCACCACCGGGACGAAACCAAAGCCATGAACACCAAAACCAATGTATAGAGGTCCTTTGTATAACGTAAACACATTTTGCAGAATATAAGCAGTCATAAAAATACCTTATTTGTGAGGCAATGTTCCAATATTAATCAATTCCAGACGATATCTCCATTTCTTTACAGAGATCTGAAACTCAGCCAGAATAGCTGTTGTATCCAACGGCACACCCAGGATTTTGTCTTAAGGGGGCTCAAAGAAAATGTTATTCTCACAAATCAACTAGGCCTAGTATGTATATGTACGTGTGTATGTAATTTTGGGTTGTATGTATGTATAATATGTATGGATGGATCTTCCCATTAGGAACTCGCTAACCTCCCATGGAGGGGCATAAACGCCAAGCTGGCAAGAGCCAATCTCACTCACAAACAAACATTAGTGCACAAATCAATCAATTGTGATTCAGTAACCAGACGACAATACTTAATATAGGCATTGTGAAATCAGCGTGTCAGCCTGGGATTCCAAACTCACAACCTTGTGATTGCAAGCCCTGCAGTCTAACCACGTGACCACGGTGCCATTAGTATAATCGGGGGCAGCAATTTTTAACCTCTATAAAATTGTCCTAGTAGAGGCATAGGATGTAAGGGTGTTCAAAAACTGGTTCGGTAGAGGCATAGGGTATAATAATAATAATAATAATAATGTATAGATTTATATAGCGCACGTATCCACCAACTAAGTGGCGCTCAAGGCGCATTATATTATTATCCCTGCTCATAAGGCTCATAAGGCTCATAAATCATTCCTGAAACCATCTCAGCTCCCTGGGGAGTATACAGCTCAATTGCTGCCATTTCTAGCGCATATAGAGCAAACCATCTCTGCCTTCACAGGTACCCATTTAACCCCTGGGTGGAGAGAAGCAATTATGGTTAAGTGTCTTGCTCAAGGACACAGGTGTCACGGCCGGGGCTCGAACCCACACTCTGCTGCTGGCAACACCAGAACTTGAGTTCAGTGCGCTAGACCGCACGACAATCCACTTTACGTGCATTATAATAAGGGTGTTCAAAAACTGGCTCCTAATCCTTTCATTTATGATACCTATAGTTGTTGATTGAAAAAAAAATCATTTATTTGTGACAAATGTACAACTTTACTTAATAAATCTAGTGAGGCAATAATATTAAAGTGAAAAGTCCAATCTACGACGCTTTTGTGCCATCCGATTGATGACGTCATCGATGTCCACATCTATTGCTCTATGTATAGCCATCAGAGCAAGGCCTGTCAGACGCTGGTTGCTCATGGTTGACCTCAAGTAGGATTTAAGGCGACGAAGGGTACTGAAGGTGCGTTCTGCAGTAGCTGAGGTAGCAGGGATGACTGCAAATATCGTGATAAGTGTGTGTATATTCGGGTACAGGTCCGCCAATCCTGGTACTGAAGTCAGAGTCTCTGTAGGTGTAGATGGTACGTTACCGACAGCATTTTTCCACCGCGCACACCACATATCAAACTCGCCTCTCACTATGCCTCTCACTAACCCTGTTGAAGGGGTGCTCGGCCTCAGTTTAACTAACCCTGTTGAGGGAGCGGTCAGCCCCAGTTTAACTAGCCCTGTTGAGGGGGTGGTCAGCCTCAGTTTAGCTATTAACGCTGTTGAGGGAGTGGTCAGCCTCAGTTTAGCTAACCCTGTTGAGGGGGTGGTCAGCCTCAGTTTAACTAACCCTGTTGAGGGGGTGGTCAGCCTCAGTTTAACTAACCCTGTTGAGGGGGTGGTCAGCCTCAGTTTAACTAACCCTGTTGAGGGAGTGGTCAGCCTCAGTTTAACTAACCCTGTTGAGGGGGTGGTCAGCCTCAGTTTAACTAACCCTGTTGAGGGAGTGGTCAGCCTCAGTTTAACTAACCCTGTTGAGGGGGTGGTCAGCCTCAGTTTAACTAACCCTGTTGAGGGAGTGGTCAGCCTCAGTTTTACTAACCCTGTTGAGGGGGTGGTCAGCCTCAGTTTAACTAACCCTGTTGAGGGAGTAAAGTTGAAGATGGTATTACACATCCAATAACATATTTTTGTCAGAGGTGCTATCATTTCCCATCTGAATTACTTCTTAATAACTCGCTGACATATCTTTTGATTCTTAAAACGTAGGCTATATATAATATACAGATAGTTTACCAATAGTGTAACCTGTCATTGACAACCAAGCCTACAGAAAACATACAACTAGTTTTTAACATTAGGTAAAACTTGTAGCTTTGCATGGTGAAGAGAATAAGTAAGACTAATTGCAGTGACACTATGTGAAAGTCTCTATTGAGTTGTAACCTCCAGTTCTTTTACGAACTAAGTCTTACTTAGTTTTTAACATATTGATTTAATTTTGCCATATGCCGACGTGTGTATAGCACTGTATACTCAGTACTTTCCGAGCGTCTGTGAAAAAAAATCACAGTCCACTCGGGCGGGGTTCGAACCCACGACCTCCTGCTTACGAGTGCAGACGAGACGTCTTAACCTCTTAACCACCGACCTTGCCCAATGATGATTGGCCAGCTAGAAACCAATGCAGCAGCGGGTTCCACAATATATATAGGTTAGTTTTTAACATCACATGATGTGAAAAACAGACACTTTTGAAAAACAAATAAAATAAAATGCAATAAGAATTTACAGATTCCATAATTATAAATAATAATAAAACTTAAATTTATATAGCGCATAATTATTCTAAAAGAAGTGGAAACATATGACATAGGCCTAGACCAACATTACAAGGAATTCCAATGTTTATAGTGTTCCAATAGCGCCACCAATATGATATAGGAATGTTTGCAAGGACACATTTTGAGTTGAAATTACCTGATAGGTAAAGACAAAATAAACATATAATTGTTTATTCAAGAAAGAAAGGTATATTTATGTACTGTGATATGCTTGTGGAATATCTTACTGACTACTCTATGCTCAAGCTCTCACCACCGTGACGAAGCCAAAAAGCGCCACCCGAACACTTCCAATATCAAAGGTTATAATTATGAGAAGAGGTAAACGGATAAAACACATTTTGCAGAATAAGCAGTTATAAACATACCTTACTTGTGAGGCAATGTTCCAAGGTTGATCAATTCCAGACTTTCCTTTTCTTTACAGAGATCAAAAACTCGGAAAGAATATCATGTTGTATCCGTAATGGAGGCAAATAATCAAGTGATGTTCTCACATGATGTGCATTCATATATTAATAATATATTGCTGATGTATTTCCTTCTTCGGTTCGTGTTTAATTTCTCAAGCACTAACGAACTCGATATACATCGCCAAACAAATATAATGATTGTGAAAACCTTACCAAGTGGCTTTAGCGATTGCTTTGTGTCTATCAGAATAGGTGGAACATACCAACTCGACTTAGGGCCTTTGCTAATGTTTTGACCTTTCTGGGTTTGAACTTTTTAAACTTTACTTCATTCCCCTGTTCCATGCTCTTTACAGACGTTCTCTGCTTTTAGGAACCTTTAGATACCAATTATGCCTATTGAAAACATAATACAATTTAACTGGCTCGTACAACGTCGGGAAAACCGTTGACCACAGTTTAACATAGTCAAAACTTACTTGAAAAACCGCTGATGATGATAGGGCCTATCAAACATTAGGGCGGATCCAGAATATTAGAACAAGATGAGTGGGTCACCTCCATTTTATTCATTGTCGTAGCTTTACAGTGTTTTTGTCCAGGAGGTAACTTAAAGAACAAGTTTGCGCTAACATTAAAGACGTTATCTCAATGTGTGCTTGACTATTTGCTATAATTATTATAAATTCCCATAATCGGCTTAGCTCAGATATAGAGCTGAAACATACTAGTCGTTGGCTCCAACATACAAATATAAATTCTCATTTCATATATAATTATATATCAGGAAGAAGTATGTTATTGTAAAAAAAATACCACTTCCGTCTTATATTATGAAATGTGGTTAATAAAGATTGCTCAAAGGTGATTCAACATCGAATACTTACAGATATGTTTGAAAGACATTACAAAATTACTTAATTAAATGAATGTAGCAGAAGCTGTGAGATGTTATTACTTCAGTAGATCCTAGACTTTCCTTCATCCCCCTCCCCCTGACAAATGCAAATTGGAAACTGAGTCACTTAATATCTGTCCTATTTCCAGTAGTCAAAACTACAGCAATAGGCCCAACAATAACAAGATAATAAAAGTTAATGCTTAATTTAATTTACAGGTAGGCCTAATGCTTAATTTATTTACAATAGAGTACTTCAAAAACAAAATTTTGTTAAAAATAACCTTTTTACAACTCATTAGAGAATTCACACAGTGCTACTACTAACCGATCCTAGATTACACTTCCACCATGCAAAGCTTCAATTATTCACAATAACCGATCAAACAGTTATAATTTCGTTTCATTATTCGATGACTGTAAATGTGAGTGCTTACCAAATGTACATAATGACTATAAATCGCCACTTGGGTAAACTGAATACCTTTTGTATCCGTGTCGTGAGTTTTGTAGTGCGTTGTGCTGTCATTTTGTTTCGGTTTATTTAATTAATTGATGGAATCTTGTGTCAGGTTATATAGAACGAAAACTGATATGATGTTGTGTTTCACCCGACCCACAGTGATCCAAGGAGTTAATTAACTCCATTTATTGCATCTTCATTTCACAAAAATAACTCACAACTACAAAGTATCACGAATTAAAGCGAAGTAACAGGACAAAATCACTTAATAAAAACTTTTTTCAGATGGAATCATTTATCAGCATTATTGATACTTTTACCAGCTTTACATCAAGTGAGGTAATTTGATTATCTGGTAATTACCCCGGTTCATACAGTTTGCTACACGGATTAATCGAACGGACCATATCTAACGTTATCGCGGATTAGTGAGTTAATAAGTAGAACCGATAGGGGGCGCACTAATGACCTATTTACTTATAACCTAATGTTTTCGTCACTGGCGTAAATCCGTGATGAAAAGTGGGGGATTATTTTGAAATTTAGGTGCACGGTATAGCTTGAAGTTCTGCAGTCGACAACTATTCAGAATCTTCGGCTACAGTACAGCCATTACATGTGTATTTTTATTATATATATTTTTTTCAACGCAAGGAAAATTCTGAGGGTGATCCCATGGAGCACCCCCAGTCCAAAAAATGAGGGGGAATATATCCACCATCCTTCCCGGGATTTAGCTGTCACTAACGAGACCCCGGTTCGATTTTTTTTTACGAGTAAAGCATAATCAAATAGGATAACGGACGACTTCTAGGAATTTTTTTCTATGAAATGCTGCCCGTCTCTAAGTTGTTTTTCTAGTTTGTTTATTTGGTTGATTTCCATCCGAAACAAACACACGCTTATAAGAACAGTTAATAATTATCAAAACAATAGAAAATTAAATACAAGTACGAACGGGTGCAACAAGCAGAGAAGGTAAGATGAATATTACAATAAATATATCATGCATATATGGTATTATCCTTGTATGCACCGATGCTACCCTGACTTTGGCAATTTTTTAGGTCCAATAAAATACAAAATCAATCGCTTGTCAGCCTTTGTAACATATGTGCTACTAGTGTAATAACCCCCTCTTTTGATCATTACTAACTAGCTGAAGCTTGTATAGATAGATCCAACATAGCGGTCAGCCATGCATGCGCGTAGAAAAGTTATGCTGATGAAAATATAAGTAAGACAAATTGCGGTGACACCATGTGAAATGCTCAATTGAGTAGTAATTGAGTGTCACCGCAATTAGTCTTACTTATCCTCCTCACCATGCAAAGCTACAAGTTTTACCTAACTGATGAAAAGAAATATACGAAGTTGGTAGTGAAGTAAATATGAATATCTCCGTGTTTATTTTGTCCCCAATACCAAGTAGATTCACATAAAACCAATATTCCTAAAAAACAAAGAGTGTTTGGCTGGTTACAGGATTTTTTCCAAAAACCCATGTAGCAGATAATACTCTTGTGGGTGACAGTGACGGTGGATGGATACGTGTCATGTATGAAAAACGTATACATGTACGCACACGTGCATTGTATACGTACATAAGCAGTGTATATTATATTTAAGTCGTTGTATTTAACTAATTAAAATAGGAAGATGATCACTAATATTGTCAAATAATATAATATTTGTGTTATATGCTGCTCGATGTTATTTGTAAATATATTATCGATTAGAGTATTGAGTATAGAGTATAGCCGTATTGAGCGTAATTATAGTGGGTGTCAATGGAAGGACGGAGACTATAACATCTTTAAAAAATAATGATCGTAAATAATAAGTAAATAACAATTTCTATTTTCATTAGATATTTGTATGAGATAAGTTTCAAAATCCTTTACAAAATCAGTCAGGTTAATTAGGCGGGGTGATCTATAAATATTACGCCAACAATGTCTTTCATATGTTTAACTTGAATTTCAATTAAAAAAAATAGTCATAGTAACGTACATTAAAAACCTCCACCTTTTTAGATGAACACTATTTGAATTCCATTTTATAGCAAGGTAAAAATAAAATCGAATCGGAATTTGTATTAATCGAAGTTTCAGTTAAACATATGACGTGGATTTTATGATAATTTTCAGAAAGTGCAAAATTATCAGTTCTCCTGAATACATCTTATATTGGTATGATATATTGAGAAGGACTTATTGAGTAACTAGTTCTGAATACATCTTATATTGGTATGATATATTGAGAAGGACTTATTAAGTAACTAGTTTGGAATTTTATGGAAGTTTGGTTTAAGGAAGTAGGGTTAAATTACAATCATTGAAACGAATAGGAATGATTCACTTCTGCCATCAGTACCCAGTATCGCTGTTACGAGGTTCATAGAACAGTTTAAAGTGGTTTGAATGGACAACAGAGACGTTACGTAAATTGGAATGCATAGAACGACCTTTCTAAATGTAGGTATTTGTATAGAAATACGCCAGAATCCGTCATTCTCCTGAGGACGATCAGAGCATACTGATCGAAACTGATCGAACTAATTACTACTCAGTTAAGAATTTCACATAGTGTCACCGCAAACAGTCTTTACTTATCATTGTCACCATGCAAAGCTACAAATATTACGTAAATAATGATGACACCCAAGCGTACAAACAAACAATAAATAAATAAATAATTATTTAAACAAACCACATTTTTACCCTTTTCAGTTTCCTTGTTTTTCACGATTTATGCGCTCATTAATAATATTTCGTTCCCTCAAAATATATATATAATTTTTTTATGTAGGAAATACGCAGAAAATACGCACGATTGCACAATTTCGACGTGCAGTTCTATGATTCAATGTTGTGCAAAATATTGAGTGAGATAAAGAAAAAGTGCATTAAAAGGAAAGTTTCAAACCCAGAAAGGTCATAACATTAGCATAGGCCATACGTCGTGTTGGTATGTTCCACCTATTGTGACAGACACAAAGCAATCGCGAAAGGCCCGTGGTAATGTTTTCACAGTAATTATATTTGTTTGGCGATGTACATCGAGTTCGTTTGTGCTTGAGAAATTAAACACGAACCGAAGAAGGAAATACATCAGCAATATATTATTAATATACGACTACACGTCATGTTACAAAATTAGTTGAGTATTTGCCTACGTAATGGATACAACAAGATATTCTGCTGAGATTCAGATCTCTGTAAAGAAAAGGAGATATATTCTGGAATTGATCAACCTTGGAACATTTCCTCACAAGGTACGTTTATGCGACCAATCGTCAGCGGTAAAGCAACTCAAATATGTCTTCTTTTCTATGTACATTTCAGGTAATTTCAACCCAAAACTGTTTGTACGTTCCTATATCATGTTTGTGGAGATATATAAAGACACTAACAATTAAATAATTGGAACTTCGTATAATGTAGATCTTTGGCATAAATACAAATCTTCTATTTCTAACAGAATGACTATGGAATCTGCTAATACTCATTTCATTTTAAGTGTTTTGTTTTCTGGAACTCGTGTTCCTTTAATGTACAAAATGATGTATCAGTTAGGCGAAATTGGGAGATGTAGTATATTTTTCTAGGCTTGGTAGTCAATGGGAGGTTACATATTTGGTAAAACCATCAGTAAATGAATACGTTTTGAGAATCAAAAGATATATCAATAAACCAGCCTATAGGAAAGGTTCAGCGCAATCGGTATACACACGTTTCTGAGAAAATCCTGGAAATGTAAATTATTCATTCTCACGAGTTATCAATTCAGATGGGAAATGTTACTAATTATAAATTAAATAAAAGCACCTCCGACAGAAATATATCAATGGATTTTTTATACTATCATCAACTTAATATTCCAGGCAAATCTTATGCAAAAAAATGTAATCATTTATCTTTTTACCGTTTACCGTGCGACAACTTTTTGAATTTGACTTTTGCCAGCATGACAATTTTTTATATAACATATAAACACTAAGTCGACACGACTTCTATACATTATTATGATATTTTCCAGTTGAAACTGCAAATTGGTGAAACTAAATTAAGCATATTTCAACATTAGAACCTCAAACCCTATAGCAAATACAAAATGTAAATCATTGCACACTCATTTTATGCAAACTCAAATCCACTATTTGGGATGATACCAATCCCAGCGCTCCATGACTGCTTCTCAATTACAGTTTATTGAGGTGCTGACATTTTTGTATATCAAAATTATTTTATATTTTGTATTAAAAATTTTACGACAAATGATTTCTGGATTTCATATGGTTTCCATGTATTGTACGCACATGG
This sequence comes from Zoroaster sp. YZ-2022, assembly GCA_029582265.1. Lineage (NCBI taxonomy): Eukaryota > Metazoa > Echinodermata > Asteroidea > Forcipulatida > Zoroasteridae > Zoroaster > Zoroaster sp. YZ-2022. Next base: position 3,608,087 of record CM055829.1, read on the forward strand.
TGCATACATTGTTTTCATTACTAGATGTCCCCACATATGAGAAGAAAACGTGACAATCTCCTCCCACAGTCTGCATGCATCTCACCCGCCGGACGGTGTGTATATCTTGGTCTAGTCCTTCTTAGCATGTTATTCACATCCTCGGGTAAGAAATCGAATACTTTGTCACTTGTCAAAATTTAGCGATAAGTTTTCTTGACAATCTAACATGACTCAGTCACTGAAGTAAGCTACTATTAAATCCTACCGTTCTTAGTTCTTGTGGACAATAACCAAATTATGAAATATGTTTTAATGTAAAACAAAGACATAATTATATTTACATCGTCGCTACACGTCATCGGCGAATCCAGGGGGATCAAAGTGTCAACCATGTACACAAATTCAAAATGTACCCTTTATTTTCAAATTTTTGAGTTTTATGCCCCCGTTATCTTGGCGTCCCTCTTTATCCCCCCTGCAACACGTCCTAAAAAAGCAAATGTCTATCCGATTGTATGGTGCCATAATGTTATCCATCCCATAATGTATTCATGCTTCTAATGTAATTAGAAAAGTGGTTCAAAATTTCCATGACATAATGTAATACCAATAGTGAATGTAATAAAAATGCCATCTGACTCAAGCAGTGGCGTAGCCAGAAATAAAGATTCGGCTGGGCCTGAGTAAAAATGGACGGGCCATAGAATTCATCCATAAATCCATCCATACACGGGCGCCGATTTATGTTTGTGCCGGTGGAACAGCGACCGACGCACACACGCACACACTGACACACAATATTTACAAGGATTGGAGATCACGATACACACCATGAAACGCATGGAAAGTCATAATGCCACAAATCATTTAGTAAAAAGGTTCACTTCATTAAATTGATTCGTTAAATCATAGGCCAAAATGTGCTGTGAGACACCTTAGGCCATGCTCATAAAGAACGCAACAGTAAGCTACAAGGAACCTAATTCAAAATAGCCTAATATTGTTACACACACGCAAATAAAGCATACAAGCAGATTTCTTGACATGTTCCTCTTCCTCCAATCTTGGTTTTTTAAAGAAACCTGTAATGGACATTTGTCTTTTCGCCATTGCTGCTGAATAAGCTACTAGGTCGCGGTAAAAATTAGCAAACGTTAGCGTCAGCGAAACAGCTGGTATGGTAGGTTCTAGAAAATAACCGAACTGAGTGATATGACGCAATGCCATTGAACCAGCCAATTACAACACACGCTATAGTGACGCTACACAAAACAAAATTTAAATGGTTTAAATAAATAATAGACAGGTTGTTGCCTCCAACCAGTAGCCTACACAAGCATGATAGCCCCTGTCCTTTTTAAAGTATACAGTATAAAATAAAATGCACTGTAGCCTATATCACACAAACATACATAGAAGAGGAAAGCAAACAACATAAATCGTTTAAAAAAAAAGTTATACAAAAAGCTTCTTTATTTGGCAATGGCAGGGCCTAGACAAGAAGTGGGCGGGCCTAGGCCCTGCCTGGCCCGCCCATAGCTACGCCACTGGACTCAAGTGGTAAATAAACTATTATTCGCCGAATGTTTACCGGCAGTTTAGTGTTTTGTTCTTTTGTAGAAGTAAACAAGGAAAATATAAACTAATTACTAAGTGAAACCATATTTACATATATAAATAAATATGTCATGTCCAATACCCAGGTGCTGTGCCAGATTTCACCTGTTTAAATCAAAGACTGTATATCAGTTCTGAGGTCGATATTTACATTGGTGGCTACAAGAGTGGCAGTGACACTGCTGCAACAGTCTCCTTCGAGCGTGTACTAGACACGGGTAGTGGCAGTCATCTACCGGTAGGAGGCAATGAGTACAACCATGCGTCTGTCGCTGCCAGACTTTACCAAATGCCTGCTTCTATTGGGCTACCCAGGTTTGGTGTCTACAACTGTATTTTCGATCCACCAAGTTTTAAGATAACAACAATACTTCTGCATAATAATGGTAAGAAAAAGTAATCATCTGTCTTATGTTAAAGTATTGATCTTTAACGATTACCTTCAACATGTTAAATATATGTATTTTATGTGTACGAGAATAAAAATTAAGTTAAGTTGATGTTATTAATTTAATTGTTTTGAAATGGTTTCATCGCGAAATGTATTCTGCCGTTCTGTTTTCTAGGAGATATTTTCCACTTGTTATGCTCAATTGTATCACGTTAAAAATAAAGGTGACGTGTCTCCAGCATCACGCACCTTGACTACGAGTGCTGGTGAAGATGTGACGTTGACAATGACACAGTTATATAACGGTCCATCAACTGAGCTTCGATGGAAGCACAATGGTAATGACGTCACTGCATGGAATAGCCAATCAAGCATCACCATCAATAATGTACAGGTCATTAATGCTGGTATCTATGAATGCTACATAGATGGTCGCTACAGTCAACAGAAACACGCACTCATGAAACTCATCGTGAGAGGTAAAACATTAATACACTTGTCACTATTAGTGAAAGGGTCGTTGTCACCTAGGCTACTCCCCAATACCCAGGCCATCTCAATCATATGTACGTAAGAGGACTTTGATGATTGCCTGGGTACCATTGTGTGAAAACGGCCCTTTCAGCGTTAGAGATAAGTGTACTTTAATGTATCTGGATTCATACATTTTGTGCATGGTTAATCATAAATCGTGCAGTTGTCGTTAGCTATCAAATTTCTCGATCAAAGTAATAAAATAAACGAAACTGAAGAATGAGATCATGAACAATGCCCAAAGCGTCCAGAAAGCGAATCAGTATTTTACCAAACATGTATTTTTGTTGTCAATTTATACGGCCACTACGAAACATAGCGAGCGTTATGTTAAACGATGACTATTTATGTATTTTTTGATTATATAATTTTCTGTTAGAACTATTCGACATATAAACAAACAAACAAACAATTCACTAATTACGCAGCATCGTTGTTTCTGCAGAGTGTTCACCTAATAAGTGGGGCTCATCATGTGACAATGACTGCCCGTTATGTTATAACGGTGGTGTGTGTGATGATATGACTGGTGAATGTATCTGTGCACCAGGATTCAGTGGTCCACGCTGTGAGACATGTAAGTGAATCACTTGTATATATATAGGATACTAGTAAATGTACATGTACACCAACTAACAAACCTGTACACAAGAATGCGGCGTACAGCAATAACAAAGGTCCACGGAACGTGGGAACGTGATGTTATCCAATACCGTCTGAATTATGAGGAATGGTCATGTTAATAAATTGTTACATAAAGTGTAACCTCTCTGTAAGGCCCTGGATAATTTTGCTTGCAAACCTGAAGGTGTGTGGGCGAAATGTTAAATGAAAAACTTTCAGGTCTAAATGAGCAGAAAACAATGTTAGCCTCAGATTACACATCACTCTGCCAGACATTGTGCACATACACGAGTCATTGACCGGGCCACACAGCATTCTGAAAAGAAACGCGTCTTTCAATTGGTTTCACAATTTACAAGACCTTCCTCTAGACCAATCAAAATGGATTTTACATGAACATTTACAGAATTTTACACAGAATAAAGCTGCGGCCGAGACAGACTAGAAGGGCTGTTCGTTTGTTTGCGCTGTTGAATTTAGTGAACCGACTCCACCAAAAACGTCTTAAATTTGTGTGTGAATCGTGCATGAAGGGCGAAAAACTAGATAAAACTGACAGTTTAAAGATCTTTTTTCGACTGAATTTACAACGTTTTCTGGGATAATATTGTTGCTGAATTTTAGTTTACTCCAAAGAGGAACTTTAATACATTAAAATCCAGATCGAGACGGTATGAAATGTTACTCCAATCTCAAAATATAGTGACAAATTTAGCGCGTGGTGCATTACGCATGGGGTATTTCCCGTGTTAAATGCCGCAAGGATTTCAGTGAACAGCAAGTGCGACAGAGTTTTTCATATATTCCAGAAAAAACATATCAGTCTTCCTTATTTTACAATGGTTGGTGTTGGCATAAAGTTTTCTTTAAGATATTTCATACCTAAGACCTCATCTAAAGAAACATATTTCTTTACAAATTCAAAGGAAACATATTTCTTTACAAATTCAAAGTAAATCAGTGAACGTTTTGTAGACTGCATCACAATCAAATATCTTTCTTACATTTATCTTATAATCATGTAACCTTCAGGCAAAAGAGATGGTTGTCAGTTTCTCTACGCCTTTCAAAACGATTACATATTTTCATCATACAATTTATTGTGTACATCGACCTATGTTGAATAATCATGCACGAAATAATTCAATCCATTCGTACAATGTATTCTACATTTTCAGTAACAGGCGTAGAATGAGAGCACGTATATTTCCCTTTACACATGTACTGCCCGAGTTTTTCGCTATAGAAGATTTCCCCAGAAGTATTTGTTTTATTGCTTTTTCAGATAGGAACACTTAATTATGTTTGGTATCATTATAACATCTTAGCGCCCTCTAGTGTCAGGTAAAACAATTGCAGTGAGATATTTCACAACATTTAATTTTTCTTGTTTGATCAGTCAGTACCCAGAGCCTAAAAGAATTTATGGAGAGACCCATTATAAATTATTTCCATATTTACCGAAAACCATACTCTCATAAATAATTTGAAAAAAATGTGTAATTTTAAAACATTTAGTTTGTCTGTCTTGAAGTAAAATAGCAATGTTCCGATGAAAGTAGTTATTAAAACTGAACAATTTTCTCCGGCCGATAGCAACTTAAGGAGTGCCAAAAGATGGGGAAAACAACGTATAATATAAATTTTACATGGACGACTAAAAAAGGCACAGCGTGCCCACCTTCCCCCCCCCCCCACCCCCTTAGCTTTTAGATAACAATTCACCAATGGTATATACCTTCTCTATGATATTTTACAGTGCATGGCAAGAACCGTTTTGGTCAAGACTGTGGTATAACGTGCAGTAGCACATCAGTAGCTTGTAGTGGCAAGCTGATGTGTCTTCCTGATCCATTTGGTTGCACATGTGCTGCTAGTTACACAGGCTCTAACTGCATGGAAGGTATACACGTTGAACATTATACAGAGCAATTTTCTAAGCAGTGATTAGCACTGTGCCCTTTATTTTTGTTTTAATAATATTTTATTTTATTGTTATCAAAGCGTTACCATTTTTAAACGAGATTGCGAACACAGGGAACTCATATGCTCTATAGTGTAAAACATTACCGGTAATTCATTCGATATCGAAGTAAATGTTTGGTAATGATTTAATAACTTCATTACTTTGTGGTACATAGGCTAATTATATATTCATAAGTATATAAGTATATATAAATGTATAATCGTTAATGAACCATTAAGTACGCCTGTACTAATTTACTATTTATCTATATAATAAGGGCATGTACGTATTAACCGGTTTTTATATAATATTTTATAATTCGATCATGCATACCAGCAGGGATCGAAATTATCACTAGACCGCTAGTCCGAAACTAGCAGTTTTGGAAACGGGACTATACTAGCTTCTAGGGTTTGGGTAGTCTGATGGGCTAGTGGAATAAATGAAATAAAAAAATTAACTATACTTGTATGCACCGTTTTCACCTTTTTCAGGTACACTAAAAAATGTGAAGGGCTATTAAAATTTTGAAATAACTAGTCCTGTGGGCTACCATAAAATTCAAGTTAATTTTGACCTCTGCAAAATCCTCAATTCTCTTCTCTGTTTACTCAAATCAATACGTTCAATATCCATACCCAAGACTTATTAAGGTTTGCATGGTGGCAAGTGATAATAGAGTAGGTTTGCCGCAACACCATGCCTCTCTAGAGTTGTGCGATTCTGAGAAGAACCTGTGGGTTAACTTGATGTTTTCCTTTCAGTATGCTCTGACCATCACCAGCTGTTGAGATCACGTTATTTTGAGATCACTGTTGATCGGTAGGGCATAATGTGTTTGGCATATTTTGCAGTATGAGCATACACGTGGAGAATCTCCAGCGATTATTGGTTGGCAGAAGTACACAAGGTCATACAGGGGCTGAAATTAACACTAGTCCACTAGTCCGAGGCTAGTGGTTTTAGCATGGGGACTACTAGCTGCTGGGGTTTGGGTAGTCCGATGGGCTAGTGAAAAAATGAAATAAAAATACGCAAAAACATTCAGTGTGATCTCAGCGTGATCTCAGCAAGAACATGTTCCTCACCAGCTCATGGTTCATTTCTTTTTCGTGTATTTATATTCACCTTTTTCAGGACAACTAAAAAATGGGAAGGACTAGTGTTATGGGGTGCCATAAAATTCCACCCCCTGACTAGTATGATCTGCAATCGATACCAAAAAGGGGGCTTCCGTACAACGTTCATTTAAAAGTCATGCCGATAAATCAGTTGCAACGCAGCATAATTAACGAAGTACAATTTAGATGAGGCCCTTCTAAATTAGATCAAAGGCCTGTGCTGTGTAGGGCACCGTAGTATTTTCTAACAGCGAACATTTTATCTGTACCAGACTGTGTTAATGGCTCCTTTGGTGCTGGTTGCAAGATGCAGTGTCACTGTGACGGTGATGCAGTATGTGATAAGGGAGATGGTACATGCCCAACTGGTGTTCAGTGTGCATCAGGCTTCACAGGGGAAAACTGCCAAGGTATGAACAAAACTATAGTAACTTTTAAGTCGATGATTTGTTAATGTTGTATCCAAATGCAAATTAAATGTTTCATTTTGTGCCTAATTAGGTCACGGCTATTACCAGAATATCAACATTTATCACTGGCCAATATAGGCATATTGGTTAATATTGCTTCAAGATAGCTTCCCAAGGGTCAATATGGTCACATTCATTTGTATCGATCTACCATCATCGAAACGGAAATGACGTTGCATTCCACGTGTCTTATATATTCATTTAGTATGTCCTGATGGGTTCTTTGGAGCTACTTGTACCCAGGAGTGTCATTGTGCTGGTGATGTAGTTTGTGACAAAGGCAACGGTAGATGCCCATATGGTGTAATGTGTGAAGCAGGCTATAGAGGTGAAAACTGCCAAAGTAAGTGAACAGTGAATATATACTGCACATTCCAACCACTCCAATTGGTCATGACTTATTACAATACCTTAATAATAAGATATACATAGTATGGTCTTATAAGCATTAACACATACACCAAGGTAATTAATGGTAATAAAACGTACATGTTGATATTAGCTCAGTGTGTTAATAAAGGGCTCATGATATTTAATTTTACGTCAGATATTTTGCAAATATCCATGTTTCTGGACAGTTAAAACAAAATGGGAAGTCTGTTTTTGATGTAAAGATTGACTGTACTGTTTAAATTTTAAGAAATTTGTCTTAGTGCTTATCCTTGATTCACGAGGGCGTTGTTTGCGAGAGCACAACATGAACTCGGTGTTACAGCAGCAGTGTAAGTGCACACAATCAAAACACTAAATCTTGCCAAAGAAAATAGGTTTACTGATTGGTATAAACTCAGTTATTAGAACAACGCACGAAATTAACAGAATTGTCGTTTGAAAAGGAATTTAATTTAAAAAAATATACAAATCAATCATGATGTTGCATCTGATTCCTCTGTGACATCACTGATAAATATGCAAATTCTCATTGGCTATGGACCACAAAGTGACAAATAGGGTATACAACACAAAACACAAAAACACAAATTGGAAATTAAAAGGTTGAAAAATGATGACATGGATAGAGACATGTTCATAGTGTTTTCAATCTTAAACGTTCCTTTTTCATAAGTCCTAAGAGTACATTCACATAGACCCTATATAATGTAAGGAAAATGCGTATATTACTTGTAGGGAACACAAATCTAATCACTTGAATTTAATCGTGTTCGTCATCATTATTCACGTCGTCGTCGTCGTCGTCGTCGTCGTCGTCGTCGTCGTCGTCGTTGTAGTTCATGTCGTTGTAGTTCATCGTTGTAGTTTCATGTTGAATATTTTATTTAAATTAAACATTTCTTCTATGATTGATAATTAAAATTCTTTAAAATTCCTGTTTTATCCAGACTCCTGTCCGTATGGGATGATAGGATTTCAGCCCGAATGCATCATTTGTTACGGTAAGGTTTGACAAGTAATGCATTTAATACAATGCACGTTTATGTTCATTCCTGTAGTCCGGACTTACTGTACGCTGGGCATTGAATAGGGGACCATTTGATATTCCACCAGACAATTAGTCTGACTTCGACTGCCCGAAAATCAGGGCCCATTTCACAGAGCTGCTAACCAGAGAATGTTGCTACTAATTTTGCAAATATTTGTGCTAAGTAATATAAAGCATACCACCAGCCGCAATGCATACATTTGTATGAAGGTAAGCAATGGGCTGTCGGACCTATGTCTTATATCTATGAATGTGGTACCAGATCAATGGGCTGTCGGACCTATGTGTTATATCTATGAATGTGGTACCAGATCAATGGGCTGTCGGACGTATGTGTTATATCTATGAATGTGGTACCAGATCAATGGGCTGTCGGGCCTATGTGTTATATCTATGAATGTGGTACCAGATCAATGGGCTGTCGGACGTATGTCTTATATCTATGAATGTGGTACCAGATCAATGGGCTGTCGGACCTATGTGTTATATCTATGAATGTGGTACCAGATCAATGGGCTGTCGGGCCTATGTGTTATATCTATGAATGTGGTACCAGATCAATGGGCTGTCGGACCTATGTGTTATATCTATGAATGTGGTACCAGATCAATGGGCTGTCGGTCCTATGTGTTATATCTATGAATGTGGTACCAGATCAATGGGCTGTCGGACCTATGTGTTATATCTATGAATGTGGTACCAGATCAATGGGCTGTCGGACGTATGTCTTATATCTATGAATGTGGTACCAGATCAATGGGCTGTCGGACCTATGTGTTATATCTATGAATGTGGTACCAGATCAATGGGCTGTCGGACGTATGTCTTATATCTATGAATGTGGTACCAGATCAATGGGCTGTCGGACCTATGTGTTATATCTATGAATGTGGTACCAGATCCATGGGCTGTCGGACCTATGTGTTATATCTATGAATGTGGTACCAGATCAATGGGCTGTCGGACCTATGTGTTATATCTATGAATGTGGTACCAGATCAATGGGCTGTCGGACCTATGTGTTATATCTATGAATGTGGTACCAGATCCATGGGCTGTCGGACCTATGTGTTATATCTATGAATGTGGTACCAGATCAATGGGCTGTCGGACCTATGTGTTATATCTATGAATGTGGTACCAGATCAATGGGCTGTCGGACCTATGTGTTATATCTATGAATGTGGTACCAGATCAATGGACTGTCGGACCTATGTGTTATATCTATGAATGTGATACCAGATCAATGGGCTGTCGGACCTATGTGTTATATCTATGAATGTGGTACCAGATCAATGGGCTGTCGGACCTATGTGTTATATCTATGAATGTGGTACCAGATCAATGGGCTGTCGGACCTATGTGTTATATCTATGAATGTGGTACCAGATCAATGGGCTGTCGGACGTATGTCTTATATCTATGAATGTGGTACCAGATCAATGGGCTGTCGGACCTATGTGTTATATCTATGAATGTGGTACCAGATCAATGGGCTGTCGGACCTATGTGTTATATCTATGAATGTGGTACCAGATCAATGGGCTGTCGGACCTATGTGTTATATCTATGAATGTGGTACCAGATCAATGGGCTGTCGGACGTATGTCTTATATCTATGAATGTGGTACCAGATCAATGGGCTGTCGGACCTATGTGTTATATCTATGAATGTGGTACCAGATCAATGGGCTGTCGGACGTATGTCTTATATCTATGAATGTGGTACCAGATCAATGGGCTGTCGGGCCTATGTGTTATATCTATGAATGTGGTACCAGATCAATGGGCTGTCGGACCTATGTGTTATATCTATGAATGTGGTACCAGATCAATGGGCTGTCGGACGTATGTCTTATATCTATGAATGTGGTACCAGATCAATGGGCTGTCGGACCTATGTGTTATATCTATGAATGTGGTACCAGATCAATGGGCTGTCGGACGTATGTCTTATATCTATGAATGTGGTACCAGATCAATGGGCTGTCGGACCTATGTGTTATATCTATGAATGTGGTACCAGATCCATGGGCTGTCGGACCTATGTGTTATATCTATGAATGTGGTACCAGATCAATGGACTGTCGGACCTATGTGTTATATCTATGAATGTGATACCAGATCAATGGGCTGTCGGACCTATGTGTTATATCTATGAATGTGGTACCAGATCAATGGGCTGTCGGACCTATGTGTTATATCTATGAATGTGGTACCAGATCAATGGGCTGTCGGACCTATGTGTTATATCTATGAATGTGGTACCAGATCAATGGGCTGTCGGACGTATGTCTTATATCTATGAATGTGGTACCAGATCAATGGGCTGTCGGACCTATGTGTTATATCTATGAATGTGGTACCAGATCCATGGGCTGTCGGACCTATGTGTTATATCTATGAATGTGGTACCAGATCAATGGACTGTCGGACCTATGTGTTATATCTATGAATGTGATACCAGATCAATGGGCTGTCGGACCTATGTGTTATATCTATGAATGTGGTACCAGATCAATGGGCTGTCGGACCTATGTGTTATATCTATGAATGTGGTACCAGATCAATGGGCTGTCGGACCTATGTGTTATATCTATGAATGTGGTACCAGATCAATGGGCTGTCGGACGTATGTCTTATATCTATGAATGTGGTACCAGATCAATGGGCTGTCGGACCTATGTGTTATATCTATGAATGTGGTACCAGATCAATGGACTGTCGGACCTATGTGTTATATCTATGAATGTGGTACCAGATCAATGGACTGTCGGACCTATGTGTTATATCTATGAATGTGGTACCAGATCAATGGGCTGTCGGACCTATGTGTTATATCTATGAATGTGGTACCAGATCAATGGGCTGTCGGACCTATGTGTTATATCTATGAATGTGGTACCAGATCAATGGGCTGTCGGACCTATGTGTTATATCTATGAATGTGGTACCAGATCAATGGGCTGTCGGACCTATGTGTTATATCTATGAATGTGGTACCAGATCAATGGGCTGTCGGACCTATGTGTTATATCTATGAATGTGGTACCAGATCAATGGGCTGTCGGACCTATGTGTTATATCTATGAATGTGGTACCAGATCAATGGGCTGTCGGACCTATGTCTTATATCTATGAATGTGGTACCAGATCAATGGGCTGTCGGACCTATGTGTTATATCTATGAATGTGGTACCAGATCAATGGACTGTCGGACCTATGTGTTATATCTATGAATGTGGTACCAGATCAATGGACTGTCGGACCTATGTGTTATATCTATGAATGTGGTACCAGATCAATGGGCTGTCGGACATATGTGTTATATCTATGAATGTGGTACCAAATCAATGGGCTGTCGGACCTATGTGTTATATCTATGAATGTGGTACCAGATCAATGGGCTGTCGGACCTATGTCTTATATCTATGAATGTGGTACCAGATCAATGGGCTGTCGGACCTATGTGTTATATCTATGAATGTGGTACCAAATCAATGGGCTGTCGGACCTATGTGTTATATCTATGAATGTGGTACCAGATCAATGGGCTGTCGGACCTATGTCTTATATCTATGAATGTGGTACCAGATCAATGGGCTGTCGGACCAATGTGTTATATCTATGAATGTGGTACCAGATCAATGGGCTGTCGGACATATGTGTTATATCTATGAATGTGGTACCAGATCAATGGGCTGTCGGACGTATGTCTTATATCTATGAATGTGGTACCAGATCAATGGGCTGTCGGACCTATGTGTTATATCTATGAATGTGGTACCAGATCAATGGGCTGTCGGACGTATGTGTTATATCTATGAATGTGGTACCAGATCAATGGGCTGTCGGACCTATGTGTTATATCTATGAATGTGGTACCAGATCAATGGGCTGTCGGACGTATGTCTTATATCTATGAATGTGGTACCAGATCAATGGGCTGTCGGACCTATGTGTTATATCTATGAATGTGGTACCAGATCAATGGGCTGTCGGACGTATGTCTTATATCTATGAATGTGGTACCAGATCAATGGGCTGTCGGACCTATGTGTTATATCTATGAATGTGGTACCAGATCAATGGGCTGTCGGACCTATGTGTTATATCTATGAATGTGGTACCAGATCAATGGGCTGTCGGGCCTATGTCTTATATCTATGAATGTGGTACCAGATCAATGGGCTGTCGGACCTATGTGTTATATCTATGAATGTGGTACCAGATCAATGGGCTGTCGGGCCTATGTGTTATATCTATGAATGTGGTACCAGATCAATGGGCTGTCGGACCTATGTGTTATATCTATGAATGTGGTACCAGATCAATGGGCTGTCGGACCTATGTGTTATATCTATGAATGTGGTACCAGATCAATGGGCTGTCGGGCCTATGTGTTATATCTATGAATGTGGTACCAGATCAATGGGCTGTCGGACCTATGTGTTATATCTATGAATGTGGTACCAGATCAATGGGCTGTCGGACCTATGTGTTATATCTATGAATGTGGTACCAGATCAATGGGCTGTCGGGCCTATGTGTTATATCTATGAATGTGGTACCAGATCAATGGGCTGTCGGACCTATGTGTTATATCTATGAATGTGGTACCAGATCAATGGGCTGTCGGATCTATGTGTTATATCTATGAATGTGGTACCAGATCAATGGACTGTCGGACCTATGTGTTATATCTATGAATGTGGTACCAGATCAATGGGCTGTCGGGCCTATGTGTTATATCTATGAATGTGGTACCAGATCAATGGGCTGTCGGGCCTATGTGTTATATCTATGAATGTGATACCAGATCAATGGGCTGTCGGACCTATGTGTTATATCTATGAATGTGGTACCAGATCAATGGGCTGTCGGACCTATGTGTTATATCTATGAATGTGATACCAGATCAATGGGCTGTCGGACCTATGTGTTATATCTATGAATGTGGTACCAGATCAATGGGCTGTCGGACCTATGTGTTATATCTATGAATGTGGTACCAGATCAATGGGCTGTCGGACCTATGTGTTATATCTATGAATGTGGTACCAGATCAATGGGCTGTCGGACCTATGTGTTATATCTATGAATGTGGTACCAGATCAATGGGCTGTCGGACCTATGTTTTATTTAACTATAAATAAATGATATGAGTATTTATACCATGTTGAGAACCATAGTGGATATTTCAGGGTCCACAGTTTCCGATGGCCCACTTGTCCGACAACCTATTGTTCTGACAAGGGATTTTTAAATGGGTTTTAATTGTCAAAAGCAGATTTGAAATATCAGTTGTATTAATGTTTTTTGAATATCTGACAAATTTAATATTTGCCGGGCGAAAAGTAAAGTACTTTCGGAACATCGACTACAATGGATAAAGGTCAGTCAGTTAGTATTATTGAAGATCTCTGTAGAACCGACTTGTTAGTTCATCGGTAATGTGTATTTACATTCCTGGATGTTTTCATGTACGGACGAATCTGTATGGGTCCATGCAAAACCTACAGATTTCCGATAAAATCATAAATTGTAACAAGCCCAATGCTCCCCACCATTTGGCTATGCTACTGCTTGTGACTAGCCTGTAATTGACGTTTAACCGATCGATTGCAAGGAAGATTGCTCGAGGTGGTGTGGCCCTGAAGGTTCATTACCATTCGTGAAATTGTTCACAACATTGTGAATTTTGTTTGCGACGGCGTGAATTTCATTTCGCGACATCGCAAATATAATTCAGGGCTGGTTATGTCCCTTCAGGGACACCATACAATTGCTGTACAAAATCAAAAATTTGAATTAAATTTTCCACGAAACAAAGAAACTAGACTAGGAACACAAACTCACGTTTTCTTTCAGTTCCTACTGCAGTGAATAATCCTGTGATATCTGAGCCAGGTACCAGCATCATTAAATGGAAAGCCCCCCAAAACAAGTGTCCTGTTATCGATTATGCGATTCAGTTTCAACTGGTTAATAAAGATCAATGCCGAGTGATGAATGGTGAATTTGAAACTGTAGACAACGCGTCAGTGAGAGAGTTCACTTTACGGGACGCTGATTCATCACTATACGCATATTCAACGTACAAGATCCGTGTACTAGCGAGGAATGAAGCTGGACTTGGTGAATATCAGGATGAGAATCATATTGAATATACAACATCAGCAAAAGGTAAGTACCATAACAGATAAATTATTCTATGCCTACATGATTACTATTATGCATCGTTTTTCTACCAACATTGGTCATTTATCATGTTTGACCAATGTAAAAAGGCCACTAAATGGCATCGCAATAAAACACATTGATAACTAACCTAAATACACCCTTTGGGGAGGAAGCGCATGGAAACGTCCCATACAATTGTATACAAGTATATTCTGACAAGCTTTGGTTTCCCAACAGTAATTTAGCAGAACACTTGATGTGTGTAAAGCTGTTGGCCAGGAGTAATCACGCTCATCTCCAGTGCAAGCTTGTTTTGCAATGTTATTGTAGATGTGTATAGCGTCATAAAACATGCGAATGAGCCCTCCTATCTAAACTAGTATAGTAAGAAGTCCATAAAAACTCTCAGCTCAGAAACTGAGTGACTCACATCATTCCTTCTCTGAAGAAAATAGCATTACTTAACTACAAGATTATAATGTTAAACCAAACGTACCTCATTTGTAATACCAAAAGTAGCTCCTTATGCTACTTGGAACCATTAATGTAATATCATAAAGCAAGTATGGTAATACCAAACAGGACTCAAACATGACAAAATGGGCAGAGATTCTAAGAAACATCGGTATTGTGAACATGAGCTTAATCTTTAATCAAGTGTGATTATAGAACATTGCTCAATTGTATAGGCAATGATTCTAGACAAAACAGAAATTTACACATAAAACGGTCCTCGTCAAACGACCCTGTCTCAATCAAGTTAGGATGAAACAGGCTAAAGTATCGGACAACCAAGCTTCAATAACTTTCAATAGGATACAAAAGGTAATAAAAACTCATTTCTGTATCGTTTTATTATAATAATTATGAATAGAGCCATCAGCATCTCCAGCAGATTTCCAGTTGACTTCAAAATCGAGGCACAATATTGAGTTGGCTTGGAGTGATATACCTTGTGGACAAAGAAATGGCAATATCGCGGGATATACGGTAAGGTTTGTAAATTGATGTAGCTTCCTGATTTACAGAATTCTGATGTTAATTTTTTTATTATTGGTTAGCTTACTTTGTAAATAATTTAGGAATTATATTGGGCCTACAGGTATTATAGTTAACAAATAATTAGAATCCCATTTTTAGCAAATACGGTAAGATTTGTGAATTGGTCCTACTCAAGTATATTTTTATTGTTTGTGAAACTTAGTGTTAAATTCCTCTTTTATTACAATTTTAAAAGCTTCACTTTGAGGTATTGGAGAAGCCTTACAACGTCAGCTTTAAGCCTCAGAGTACATACCAGTCAGTAAACATACCACACCCAAGAATGCAACATAATATCACTGGTTTGGAACCCTCGACAAAATACGAGTTTCTTCTGGCAGGTATTAATGTTGCTGGTACAGGAGAGCAGGTCAAAGTGGAGGCATTTACATCAGTTGAAACAGGTAATTCAGTCCCTTCCTTGCTGACAAACCAAGATCCAACCTCAGACTTTAAAGATGCACAACCGTCGCTCTGACAGCGTTTATTCTGTCAAAGGAAGCTATATAAAAAGGTTGGGAGTGGATCCCTGTACAATTTGGATATGAATCATTAACATTTTTTATCTGTGGTTTGCTGTTTACAAATGTACGCGACTGTATATTGGTGAATGCGTCGCCATTGGATGAACAAGGACATTATAGCTTACTAATACTATATCCCACATAGACACAGGAAATGTTTTAAGAGCAAAATGATAACGTGTATTTAAATATACGTGGATAAGTTCTTTCGATAGAACATTTAGGGCACAGTGATAAAGTATGTAACATTTGATTTTCTTCTTTCAATGAAATTATAACTTGGTTTCTCAAATAGATGTCCGTTTTAAATTAAGATGTTATGACGTACCATATCCAGAGAAGATTCTACTACAGGGAATCGTTGATGTATCTTTAAAAATGTACACTGATATAGTAAGCCTATAGCTCTAAGCCTGATCCGAATGCCTATAATTTGTACCCATATCAAGTAATAATTGAGTTGAAAAATATACAAAGCAATAATTACTGATTTTACAGAAATTGGAACTCCTGCCAAGCCCTCTAATATTTCTTCCAAATCAACACCCTCAACAGTCACCATAGGTTTACATCTTCCAATGAATTCGACCTACATCACGTGAGTATCTCTAGTTATATGCGGGTAGTCAGATTGTCATGAACAATCAAGAAGTCCCAGAAGCAGTGTTGTAATCGAGTAAATGTATTCGAGTATACCAAGCACTGTCGAGTACTGATGAGGTAGTCGAGTATGAATCGAGTCCGAGTCATGCAGTGTGAAGTCAATTCCGAGTATTAAGTACTTAGTAATCTGAGTACTCAAGAAGTAATGGGTGGTACCAAAGGTGTGTATTCAATAATTCTATGTTGGAATAATAAGAGAGAAGGAGCAATCACAGAATGATGAGAGAGAACAGACTTCAAATTTACTTATTTTGTAATAGGAAACATCCTTAAATAAATAACTAGCTGCAAGTGGAACACAATGCCAACACTGCCCATATATAACTTATACGGTAATGCTATATGGTGAATGGTGATATAAGGGCCAGGGGATACACGGGGATACACGGGGGAAAGTTGACCGAAACTTTTATAATTATGTCAAATGTTCTATGACCACTCATCATCATGAATGTGTTTCAATGAAAGTTAACCATGCGAAAAAAGGTAACAAAATAAAATCAAACATCATGTTTACTCTTATTGTACAGAGGTATCCAAATTGGTGTGCAGTGGAGTCAACCAGTCGTCAAGAGATCAGACATGACACCTGATTACGTAGCAGCAGAATTACGTAAAGAGAATCTTCCTGAAACATTCACCGTAGGTGATGGAAAGACTTATGGTGGTTTTGACAACAAACCCTTGGAGAGCAACACTGAGTATGATATTTACCTCGGTTCAGTCAGCAGAATTTCAGACACGGTAATAATTAAAACGAATGTTTGTATTAATTAGTCATTGTTAGGCAGAATTTACCATATCACAAAGACGCGTTTTCATTACGAAAGTTTGCAGGCCTACAGCATATTTGTCCTGATCATTAATTCTAGGTAGCTGGGTATATTTTTTTGTTTTGGAATGAGTTAAGGGTATCTGCACTTAGAGTGTAATTTGGAGTTTATGGCAAGAAACAGTTCATATGATTATTTTTGCATTTTATACGTTGTGATATAGTCTACTTTGAAAATCGAGAATTGTTTAAAAAAATACCAATATTTAAACAATATTACATAATAATTATCTACCAATGACAACGGTTTAGCTTTGGTCTGCCTTAGTTTTACCCTTATAATCTACAGCGTTACCTAAATTTTGTGCGAATGTTCTCATTTTAATTTGAACAGGAGTATTTTGTTGCCTGGGGAGAGTCGCTCAAAGTCAAAGGTAACTCGATATAATATATATTACATGTTGTGCCGTCATACATAAGCACTAATGGACTGGAAAAAATCGTTGTTGGCCTGATATTTATTATTATTTCTGCAATATCAGTACTTTTTAGCTTAAACATTTCCTTTTTTTTATCTGTCTGTTTCAATTGTTGCTTGTATGGCCGCTCAACCTTCCTTCTAGTTTGTATTATGTTTATGTTTTTTATTTATTTATTTATTTTGTTTTGGTAGTACCAGAGAGTAGTTTCCCAGTCGCTGCTGTGGTGATTCCTATCCTGATTCTCGTCATCATTGCATGTGTAGCTGCTACAGTTATTAAAATAAGGTTGGACTTCAAACATTGTTGTTTAAATTCTAGCAAAACAGTGTCAACTGTTGAAGAAAAAAATCTTCAAAGGTTTGAAGATTTTTGGAGAGGTATTGTGCCTGTTTCGTGATACCCATATCGGTTAGTTTGTCATTGGCGTTACAAATGTGGATATTGCCAACAAAATGGACCACCATATGGCAGTCACAACTGTTAACAACACAACATACCTGTACAGACACTTTGGATGGACTAAGTTTGCGGGAAGAGAAATCAAACATCCGTGATGACTACACTTTTGTTCAGACCCACATAACATGCGCTCTATGTATGACGTAATTATAACGGCAGTATTCGCGTCTTAACCTAAAGAAGGTCAGTTTACCCAGATTCCTGCATTTATGATAAGCATGAGGGATACTAATGATCTGATGACAGCTATGATCTTTGTATCTATATAAATATGTCAATTGTAACAGCTATGATCTTTGCATCTACTCTCTTAATGTAAAAGAGTGAAAACCACTCTTTTAAAGAGCTATATGGCTATAAGTCTTTTTGGAGTGTAAAACCCACTCTGATTCGAGTGAAAAATACAGTAAAAGGCTACCAATTCACTCTTTATACACTAACAATGTTACTCTTTATCCACTCCAAAAAGACTTGTCCGCCATATAGCTCTTTCAAAGAGTGGTTTTCACTCTTTTACATTAAGAGAATATATAAATATGTAAATTGTTTAGGTGCCAATAACTTTGTTATTTGTTGTTGATTTCCAAAACACTAGGCAAAAGGCACGTCATCGGAAGGCAGATGAGTGTGTACTCAGTGATACAGTCAAGGGTAAGACTTGAAATATATATATATATACATCCAATTAATTGTTTGCAATTCATTGCACTATTAATGTTATGTTATTGTTTTCCCTATTCAGTTTACAGAGAAGGTAAAACATTGGTATATGGTAACGGAGGATTAGTTCAACCCTCTATAGTATTCGATACATATGTCAAAAAACATGTACACTTTTCATCACAATTTTTTCTAAGATGAAAGACTTTACACCAAGTAATGTTTAAGTTTATTATTGTTATTATTATTAAAATTATAGGATTGCAATCCTGAACCATCGATTGAACACAATGTGGTCATATGGTTTAGATGTCAATTTAATATTCCCACACCTTTGTATAAACACATTGTACAAGTTTAATCAAATACATTTTTCACGTTGTACGATTATTAAGCAGGCAATTTACGAGATAGTACACCCGTTGAAGAAGAGGAAACTGCATACAGCATAATCACTGAAAGAGGCCCAGTCCCTGTGCCATCGACTACTCTCACTATAACATCCAAGTCTCCACCACGTATGCCATCTAAACCAAAACCAGAGCAAGTCCCTAAAAAGAAACCATATCCATCAAAGGAGAACGTTCGCAAGAAGAAAGAAGAATCGTTCAAGGATGGTCATGGGTTTCTATCTGATAATAAGGTAATTACATGGTATTGCATGTATAAACAATATTTTGGGTAATTTATATTAAATATGGGAATGGAAACGATTCCAAATTGCTGCTCATACGTATTATAATAATGTATAACAATGTATAAGACCTTTATGAAATGTGCTTATTAATTGCAAACTATTATTGTTTTCAATATTAAAGTGTTTTTAACTTACGATGTACTAAATTTATCAATGATTTTTAACAGACCTCTTATGACATTGCCGTATCACCAGAGGATAAACTCAATACCCCATCAGAATATGAGAAAGTTGGTCTTGATAAACCATCAGAATATGAACAAGTTGCCGTTGGTTCATCATCGACCTACGATGATATTGATCTCCCAGGATGGGCCAAGTCATGGAGTGTATTGTGGGGTGATTTGATGTTTGGGACTAAGGTACTCGGTGAGGGACACTTTGGTAAAGTGCGATTAGGTGGAGTGATGAAAGAAGGAGAACTTTCTAAGGCTGCTATCAAAACTCTTAAGAGTAAGGTTTACCTTTAATTTCATTCAATTCCTTGATAATTAATACATTATGTTGGATTTCAGTATGATGTTTCAGCTTCAATGTTATCACGTATACAAACAGTAAACAATAAGATTGTTTGAATATTTTCCAAATTTTAGCACAAGCATCACCATCTGACAGGAATAATTTTATGGAAGAATTCCGAGCTATGACTCAAGTTGGACATCACCCGAATATTATTGGGATTATTGGTGCCTGCCAACACGAAGGTAAATGAATTGACGATAACTGCTTCTGTTGTCTTCATTTTGTATTGTTTCTTTTTGTTTCAAGTTTGTGCAACATCTTAATCAGATAGTTTCACAAATAGGAATATATAGTCTCTCACTTGAAATATTTTTATTTTAACACAAGTTTGTTTACATCTGAACAGATGTATTGTATGTAGCTTTGGAGTACCTACCCAATGGTGACCTCCGCTCCTATCTGAGAAAAGCCCGATCCACAGATGATGATAGTGAGGCATCTTTGTCTTCTGAGAAGCTGATTCAGTTTGCTTTGGGTGTGGCTAAAGGAATGCAACACCTTGCTGCATCTGGGGAAAGTATCATACATTTTGGTTGAATCAGTTTTGTTCGGCAATCGTTACAATTATAACATTAACATAACATTTTTCAATTGGAAATGCTTTTAAGGAAGATATTTTCGTATTCTATAGGATGTTTTATTCAATCATAAACATCACGCTGCATGTTATGGTTTAGTTAACAGTTAACACATGCGATCAATTAATATTAACTTTTTCATAAACAGGTTATCCATCGTGATTTGGCAGCACGAAACATCCTCCTTGACAACAATCTGGTTCCCAAGGTTTCTGATTTTGGTTTGTCACGAGGAGAAGATATCTATGTACAGACATCTAAGGTATAGATTAATTTACTTTATTGAGAAAATACTGTTTGTTGGCGTTTTAGCCTGTCGATCTGTCTGTAGATCGATATTCATGTATAGATGACTTTACTGCAGACGACGAGCTTTCCTTATTCGACTATTGCTTTCTTCTAATGACATGAATATTCATATCATTTTTTCAGACTCGGGTTCCTGTTCGCTGGTTGTCTGTTGAGTCGTTGTCACATCAGACGTACACCTCAAAAAGTGACGTGTAAGTACAAATCATTCAATTAACACTGTACACGCGTAGCCTTCATGTAGCGTGATTATAATGGAGTCTCAAAAGTATGCATCAACAAGCACTGCAAAACAATATGATCAAGGGTTAAAAGCATAGTATTGTGGGTCCAAAACCAGACATCTCTTATAGGTTGCATATACTTTTGGCATGTCATCTATCCTTACCCGTCAACAAGAGACAGGGAAACCTTGAGAGAATTAATTGATAATTTAACAATGTGAAGTTTGCGATGTATGTGTTGTATATGTGATCAAAGTAATTGCATTATATATGGTTTTGTTTTTCGATTCTAGGTGGTCCTTTGGAATTCTCCTGTGGGAAATTGCAACTTTTGGTATGATACAAATTAAAATGTGCTATTTTGCCAGTAATTTTCACGGTCATTATGTTCATCTTAAACTAGGACACCGATTTCATGTCCGGTTGAACGTCTGCTCTGATAGTGATCATACTGTCTCTTTAAACCAAATCAACTTCAGTCAGTTAACTGTTGTCGCAACATATTTGGACGGGTTTACTTGATTAGATCATTGCACTCCTTGGACCGTCCACTACAGTTTATGGTTTCTCATTAGTCTGTCTTTACATCATCCATGTTTCAACAATGGGAACCAGTCTATGTTATATATGCTCCAACATTTTCGATATTTTTTAATTATCAAATTTATTGAGGCATACTATTATTTCAAACGAATGTAGCGTGTAATATTGTAAAAATGTGTTTTCATGGTAATTTATTTATTCATAAAACTCAAATACAGGGGGAACTCCATACTCTGGCATCAAGACACACGTCCTGGCGTCCAGGTTGAGAATTGGATACCGCATGCCCAAACCAAGCAACTGTAATGATGAAATGTAAGAACAGATGTTTATTGTAAAAGGTTTTGAAACTTTAATCAATCTAAGGCAGGTTTGCGGTAGCACCATTTCAATTATCAAATTAGTTTTGGTTCTGAGTAGAACTGGTTTGCTTATTCGTTTTGAACATTATGCATAAGTATGGTTGGGAGGTTTGTCACTGTTGGATCCACATTGTTTATATACACTTCAAACACTGTGGTGTTAAAACTACACCATTGGTGTTTGTATTAGGCAACTCGCACAATATAAACACCATGGAAGATTAAAGTTGACACCACAAGGGTTATTTTAACATATACAAGGCTGCTTTCATACTAATAATGCAATTTACCAACTGGTTTTTGATTGCTCCTTGATAAAGCTACGACCTGATGCTTAATTGCTGGCGTGAAGATCCAAATGACCGGCCTCCCTTCAGAACACTGATGTCTACCCTGACAACAATGGCCGATAACCATACCGAAAATGTAAGTCTACGTGTTTGTTGATTAAGTTAGAGGCACACCTTCTAAGAAACTGAAACTACGACTGTACAAGTAAAGGAAGAGACTGTATTTGAATCGGATCGAGTTTATGTTAAAAAGATATCCTACAAACATTGTTCGATATGTTTGGTACATTTTGGTTCTGTTTGTGCTGACAAAAACGTAACCCTAACACTGCTTCAAGTAAGATAATATGGTGTATTTGTCTATCTATAGACATACATGCAGCTGCCGCTGAAGTCAGAGAGCTACGTGTATGAGAATATTTGTCCCGAGTTTGATGACAACTGAAAGAAGGAGACAGGGGTGGATCATGGGTCTTGAAAAGGAGGGAACATGGTGAAAATGAGGCTAAATAAAGCGGGAACAAAAAAACAACGTAATGGTAAATTTACATGCAGGGCAAAAAATGGGGCACATTCTGTCCCCTCCCCCTCACCTGGATCCACTAATGTATTAAGATTTCATTCATAATTTCATTCTGTTGCATCTATATTTCCAGTCGTTTTATATTATTAATGACGCATGTATTATATCTAACTTTTAGAATCGTTAAACAGTACAGTTGCTGCAATCCCTCTTGAATTGCATAAAACAACATTTATGAAATAAATCGTATATCTCGGAAGCCCAATTAACGGTAACATTGGTAGGACCGATGTTAGATAATGTTTACTTTAATAACAGTAGTAATAATTACTTATATAAAAAAATTAATAATTATTTGAAACCCAGAAATCATGTAATGGTTGCATATATTGTTCTTAGAAGTTTACATATTTTTATCACAATGTTTACAATTTGCAGATCGTTTTATTATGAAGGCTCCTTATTATACTTGTTAAATTTGATTCCCACAAAGCAGCTTCAAAATATCATTAAAGCTTTTGTATAATTATAATTATTTCGTAGAGTGACTACATATTTTGTTATATAAATTTACAATATTTCTTAGTTGATGAGTTATAAGTTTGTTGCTTTGTATAAATTGTAACAGCCATTAATAATTGTAGCTTTGTTGATATTTGTAGATTTAAAAATATGTTAAGTAAGATTTGTAGCTTTACATGGTGAAAATGATAAGTAAAGATTCTTTGCAGTGACACCATGTGAAAAACATTCTTTTGAATAGTAATTAGTTCTGAAAAGAACTGGTGGTTACAACTTAACGTTTCAATCAATATGTTTTGATCGTCTTCAGGAGAATTTTTTTTTTACTGAATTATGTTTACCCTATCAAGCCTCCTGGAGCACACTGATGAGCTCCCCTTCGTATTTGTTGTATTCTTCAGCCGATTTTGGATTACCAGCATGCATTGGAATTGGTCACATGACTCAATTGTTGAAAATTAAATGTGTGATCGTATCAAAAAACCTATTAATTACCCTAACGTGGAAATTCAGTTCAATTAATTGAATTTTGAATTAATTTAATTCAAAATAAACGGCTGCTATGGCAATTGTGAACATCCAAAATCGTTGATTTGGGTATATTTGTTGATTTCGGGAGGGGTTGGTTCGAAAGAATAGTTAAGGCGTAATCGGTCGAAGTGTTCAGGGCGAACAATAGGGGGAACATTGTGTCCTTTTATCCCATTATATGGTATGTGAATTATCTTATATAATTTCACTCTGTTGCATCTATATATCCAGTCATTTTATATTATTAATGACGCATGTATTATATCTAACTTTTAGAATCGTTAAACAGTACAGTTGCTGCAATCCCTCTTGAATTGCATAAAACAACATTTATGAAATAAATCGTATTAGTGGGGCAGATAACAGCAATTTTTGAGAGGAATCGTGCAAATGATGATACAAGCATCAAATTTGGCACACTTGTTCTCCAAGTGATACTAATCAAATCTGCCCGATTGGCCAATTGAAAATCCAAGATGGCG
This sequence comes from Zoroaster sp. YZ-2022, assembly GCA_029582265.1. Taxonomy (NCBI): domain Eukaryota; kingdom Metazoa; phylum Echinodermata; class Asteroidea; order Forcipulatida; family Zoroasteridae; genus Zoroaster; species Zoroaster sp. YZ-2022. Next base: position 3,632,600 of record CM055829.1, read on the forward strand.
GACATTTTTCAAGATGGCCGCCAAATTAACTTTCACCAAGTTGACGTTTTGCTTAGAAGTATTTGTAGTTGTCCGATTTGCATGATCTAGTTGTGGATTCCTATGTTTTCAAGCCTGCTGAAGTTGATTTTCCTGTTTATAAAGCACACTGACACATATTTTTCAAGATGGCCACCAGATTGTCTGTTTTTCATTACGTAAGCTTTGCCCCGGCTAGTAAATGTTCAAAGTTATTCATACCATGCCACTGGTCCTCCAGCTGCTACTGTTCACATATGCAGCTGCAGAGTGATGTGCAGAGGAGCTCCTGACTGAAAGCACTTGCATCTTCCTTTTGCAACCTTTCTTACAGGAACACTTCGTCAGTTCCCGACAGCTCGCTGCAATAGGGGGTAGTGTTGTCCAACATATCTGCCATGTCTCTCCTTTCTGTGTCCACCCCCATTCAGCGGGACTGCTCGTGTCTGGATTGGAGATGGTTGCCTGGCCCCAGATGATCCCAGCCTGATAGGCCGCACGCTTTGCATGTTCTCTGAGGGCTGCCTGTGTTGGTGGAATTGAGTTGTACGGCCTCTGCTTGCGGGCAAAGAGATCTAGTCTTGCTTCGTCCACACCAGTGGCTGCGCTTGATCTGTCGTACATGAGGACAACGAATCTCTCCAGCCTCTGCAGGTCAAGATCACGAATCAATGTTGGATGCTGGCTGAGATTAGTGAATGTTTCAGAAACATCATCAAATACGTTCCAAGTCTGCCATGCAGATTTCTTCGCTTTCCACGGAAGGCAGACACGACGTCACATCCAGTGAACGCATGAAAGTATGGGATCCTCTAGCTTTCTCAAGCCCTATTGCAGAAACTACCTCATGGACTGGAATCCATCGCATCTTGGCTCCTTGGCCAAAGGCAATCCACATTTCTCAAGACCTAGTTCCTGTAAGGATGGCAGTACAGATATTGCTATGACTAGCACGTCCGTGTCATTAGCCTTAATGATAATAGACTTGCTCCCATCAGTCGTTGCATCCCTGGCGTGTACAAATATTCGACTGTCAGCTTCTTCATGAGAACATGGGGACACAGCATCCAGAGACTTCCTTGTGTTGCTAATAGCATCTTCTCCTTTTGTGACGATGACTGTGCTTGTCGTCTCTGCTTCACACATCTTTTCCGCAAGGAAGTGAAACAGCTCAGTCTTGTTGCTGGCGTCACGAAGGAAGCTTTGCCAGTTACCTGGTGTCTTACTCGTTCCTGTCACTCTTCTTCTGATTCCTTGCCCCCTTTTCGACCTCGTCTCGGATTTCAGACTTGACGTCTTGTACACATCAAAGACTACATCCACCCGCTCGTACCTGGCACCATAGGATTCCACCTTTGGGATGATGTCTTCTTTAGCATAATCATCAAATGTCTTTGAAGTACGTGGAGGTAAGGCATTGATAAGTGCTGAGCCATCAATGATGATTGCATCTCCCTTTGGTTCTCTGTCTGGGATGTTCACTTGCGCTTCAAGAATTTCAACCAGCTGTGACTTCTGACACGTATGAAGCTTGCCGCTGTCACTGAGAGATGCAGGGTGTGACTGATTCTCGTGCTTGAAGAATTCTTGCAAGTCACACTGCCTGTTCTGGCACGAGATGAACAGTCGCGAGAATAACTGACGGTCGTCTTTCAGGACTTTCTCCTTAGAAATTCCCTTAGCCTGCTCTTGTTTGAAGAAAGAAACAAGGTTTTTCTTGATTGGATTATAGAAAGGACTTTCACCTTCATCCTCTAGCCCCTCCATGAATGATTGGAACTGCTCTTTGCCCGCCGGTGATGTGTTGCTACCATTTCAGCTAGAGTTGGGTCTGCAATGTTCTTCGTGTCTAGCACCAGCAGGTCGGCTGATTCTTCTTGGAATGGGTTGCCCATCTCCTGCATCACTGCAGAGAGTGATTTCACCTTTTCAAAGAAAGATTTCTGGGCACTCAGTGTCTGCTCATGGTGTCTGCTGCTGTAGGTGGCATCTTTCATACCAGACATGGCCTCATGTCCAGCTACTAGACGGCTAACTTCGGGTCCAGCGACCATCCACCTACGAAGTGCTGACGGGTCTTCTGTCAACCCAATTGCTCCTCCGTCACCTTTGATCACTGCATTATTGTGCTCGTGTGCTTGGTCGATCGCCAGGGCAGAGTATTCTCTTCTTGACTTGTGGATGGCGAAGTTCCCTTTGTGAAACTCCCTGCCCACATCTGGATGTTGTTGCTCAAGTGACATCATATCTCGAGGGTGAATTGGGATCCATCGCGCATAGTTGACATTGTTATTCGCAAAGTAAGGCACCAGTTCTGAAAGTGCTTCACGGTACAAGTTGAAGTCTCCTTCTCTGAATGAGCGGATCAGGGTGAATATGGTGGGCTCCATGTCAGCACCAGACTCCAGAACTGGAACTGCGGACTCTCTTTCCTCCGTTGTTCACACCAATCCTCAAGGTTATATCTGATATGCTGGACTCTTCAGAGCGGTAATCATGGTATGCCTTCTTCATCAGTTTGTACAAGCTGCATGCAGTGATCTGGTGTGCTTGTCTTGTCCAGGTGACACTGGATGCAGACAGGTAAGACTCTGCTGTACCAGATGAGGCCACCTCTGCTTCCACAATGGCACTGGTCCAGCCACTGTCCCGTAGTAATGTTCCTATCGATCTCAGTGCAGCCATTTCTACATGAAGTCCACCGAACATGATCACGAACTTGTCCTCGCCATATTCGGGCCACTTCCATTGTATTTGTTTTGCCAGAGCATACAACGGTTGGTCAGCAGCAATGACAGGTGTCTGCCCTGGGTTCAGGAAAGACACTGTATCACGGACCTTCGTCATGGCATGCTTGATCGTTGCAACAGAGTGAGCCTGATCTCGCCACAGAGGCATCATCGCTGAAATGCTCACTTCAAATGGATGGCTCCTTTTCTGCATTTGGGACACTAGTAGGTTGTTGCAGTATGATGCCAACATACATTTCCTACTTAGCTGACACTGAACCCCATGCTGAGTTTCACAGCAGTGATGTCACCAATGTGCCTTGGTAGTGCCCGACAATCACTCCTTCAAGAACTTCATCAACTTCATGCACTTGAAAGTTTTGGAGCTAGATGTACTCCATCACACGCAGAGACCTTCTGTGTGCTACCCTCATCTAGTTTAGCCCGCGAGCCAACGCGGTTTACCAGGGTGTGGCCGATGCCGTGCACTAGCATCTTCTTGGAGCCATAGATGAGAGTTGGGCCACTGGTGAGGACCAGTGCCAGTAGTCCATCCAATGGATGTGGCTGACTGCTAACACTACACACCTACACCCCATAGCCATGCAAACGTATGAAAATCATAAACAAATGTGCAAAGTGAGAAAAATATGTGTCAGTGTGCTTTATAAACAGGAAAATCAACTTCAGCAGGCTTGAAAACATAGGAATCCACACCTAGATCATGCAAATCGGACAACTACAAATACTTCTAAGCAAAACGTCAACTTCGGGCGGCTAATTTGGCGGCCATCTTGAAAAATGTCCGCCATCTTGGATTTTCAATTGGCCAATCGGGCAGATTTGATTAGTATCACTTGGAGAACAAGTGTGCCAAGTTTGATGCTTGTATCATCATTTGCACGATTTTTCTGCAATCTCCTAGACTAATATCTCAGAAGCCCAATTAACGGTAACATTGGTAGGACCGATGTTAGATAATGTTTACTTTAATAACAGTAGTAATAATTACTTACATTAAAAAAAATGATAATAATTATTTGAATCCCAGAAAGCAGTTAATCATGTAATGGCAGCATATATTGTTCTTAGAAGTTTACATATTTTTATCACAATGTTTACAATTTGCAGATAGTTTTATTATGAAGGCTTCTTATTATTATTATACTTAAATTTGATTCCCATAAACAGTGGCGTAACTAGGTTCCAATTTTCAAGGGGAACTATAGGGGTGCACCACTTTTTCTAGGGGGCATGTTAATACTTGAACATTTTGTATCCTGCAGCCTCAAATGGGGACCTTTTTTTCAAAATTCTGAACGGGGGACAGACCTCGGCTGGGGGAACGTGCCCCCTCACCCCCATAGTTACGACACTGCCCATAAAACAGCTTCATCAAAATATCATTAAAGCTTTTGTGTAATTATATTTCATAGAGTGCGCACATTATTTTGTTATATAAAATGTACAATAATTCAAGCTTCGTAGAATCAGTGTTGTTAGTTGATTAGTTGTAAGTTTGTTGCTTTGTATAAATTGTAACAATCGTTAATGCTTGTAGCTTTGTTGATATTTGTAATTTAAAAAAAATGTTAAGTACGATTTGCACATTTGCATGGTGAAAAAGATAAGTACAGACTGTTATTAAGGAAAGGAAACAATTTCTTTTAAGCTCTGATCGCCTTTATGAGGAAAAATGTTCACTGAATTCATTGAGTTTACCCTTGGAATTGAAAAGTCACAATAGAGGGCACATTGTGTCCCCCTTACCCCCCCACGGCTTGATTATAGGGTTAATGGTTGTTTGATTGGCTGAAGTTAATACTGTTTATAGTTTCTATAACAATTTCTTTCTGAGAAAGTTAAAAGATTTTGATTACTTTAATATTAATGTCAGCTTTGTAAGCGTATAACGTGTTACATGTATTGATCA
>CM055829.1:3637779-3688114 GCA_029582265.1 Zoroaster sp. YZ-2022
TCATGCGGGTTGACAGGGCAATAGTTGCGTTTTGCATGTTTTGCAGTTGATGTGCGTAGGTGCGCATCTTTGTCCAGAGATTATTAACTGTTCACTTGATGCCTACGTGCCCTATCATAGACACATGGTGTATTTATACCACTAGAGGGCTATGATGTGTACTGAGTGGATTCTGTTGGCGGTCAACTCATTGTTGAGAATGGCAACTAGGTTCGATACATACCTTACCAACGCTTGGTGGAGTGGTATCCACAGTTAAACTTGTGGTATAAACTGTTTGCTTTAGCCCCACACTGTTAATTGCTTGAACGGTCAGTATATTGGGGGAACCTGAAATCAACCAAAAGAGATATTACTTTAATTAAAACAATGAAGCGATATGTCCCCACAATTCTCTTTTGATTCTCTCAACAGGAAAATAGAACCACAATGCGTTCTAGAACCCACAATAGCTGATGTCACACAGTGTAAAATTGGCCATCTTTACGGTCAATGAAGTCACATTATTACCTATAACTTTACCCTGAAAATGCCACGAAAGTCCGATTTACAAATTACAGACATTTAAGCAGAGGTTGATGACAAGGACCGAACAGTCCACATAAAATCACCTTACAAGCAGCAACTCATAACAGCTCTCCAGTTTTTGTGCTAAGTAAGTGTTTTGTAGCTACAAGTTTGTCTTCATTTTTATACTAGTGGATTTCTTATTACACCTGGAATCTACTGGACGTTTTATGTGAGTATTTGTACATTTGTTTTCTTATAATAAGTGAAAAACTTTTTTTTTTTTTTGTATGTCTGTGCAGTAAAAATTTACTGTTGAGTGTATACACATTTTGGATCTTCATTTTATTTGTGCAGTCAACTCTGATTTAGATTATAGCCTGTAGCTAGAGATTATAACCTGTAGCTTGACCACAAGCCTTTTGTTTGGATCAACAACTTTGTGATCAGACAATGGAGGTCTACATCCTGTTTATTCTACTCCTGCTATCCAGACCATGGTGTCTCAATGACTCATCAGTAGATGGCTACAAGATGCAATCTACAGATTGTTCAACTAAAATCCGCCATCTTAAATTCTTGAGACGTCCTATATCATACTATGATAATTCATCTGCCACCTTTCACCTGGAACTCTTAATTTCTGGTGACATAAACCCAAACCCTGGACCTGAAACACTGATCAACACACCCACAAACGCCACTCAGCTCCATAGAATTTCCTACAGCCGTAATGAACTACTCAATCTTCGCAATGCTCCATGTACTGATGTAGCTTTATCTTATTTAGGATTGAGTCAATTGAACTGTCTTGGAATACTTGCTAATCAACCCCAAACATACCGTCGCACACATCGAGGTAAAAAGCTGGTCGCCGTAGAATGGACAGACTTACACAACTAGCACTCCAGCCTTACCAACCCCAGCAGTGAACTCCAACCACATCAACAAGCGACATTGGCATAACTTCAACTCCAAATGTTCACGATGAGTCTAAACTTCAGCTCTGTGTCTTGAATACTCAATCCATATGTAACAAATCGGATGAATTTGTTGACTTTGTACTTCAAAACAATTTGGATCTTGTTGCCATAACCGAGACATGGTTTAAACCTAATGATGACTTGCCACCCCGTGATCTGAGTGTACTCCTGCTGGCTACTCTCTCCATCATATCCCCAGACCAATAAAGACCGGTGGAGGGGTTGCACTACTCTTTAGGTCCAGTTTATCTGTCAGTATGAAAAGTGTTAACATTGACTACCTAACATTTGAATCTCTGCATGCTGAGGTAACGTGCAACTCTAGATCTGTTCGCCTTGTTAATATTTATCGACCAGAAAGGGATGTTGATGGTAAACATGTAAACTTCTCCAGTTTTCTGCAGGAATTTGAAAAATTAATTGTCGATTATCTCTTACACCCATCTGACATTATTTTAACCGGCGATTTTAACATTCATATGGACATTATTTCAAACAATTATGCAAATCAGTTTAAAGATCTGCTCTCTGCTCATGGACTTATACAGCACATCACAGCACCCACTCATCGGTATGGTCACTGTCTTGACCTCATGATAACGCGATGAAAATACTTCACCTCTTATCTCGAATATAACTATTCATCCTGGCTTATCTGATCATTATGCAATCATGGTAAATTTGAACCTTAAAAACCTCCCATACCTACCATTTCTGTAACTACTCGCCACTGGAAAAAGTAAATATTAAAGATTTATGTCATGATATTGAATCTCAACTGGAAAATATAAACCTTGAAGATGGTGAGCTGGATTCTTGTGTCAATCTATTTGAATCTATTGTCCGTAACATCTTGGATGATCATGCTCCGCAAAAACTCGAACTGTTAAACTACAATCTGAATCCCCCTGGTTCAATGATGATATCCGTGCTGCAAGGAAAATCCGCCGTCAACTTGAGCGAAGATGGCGTGACAATGGGAAACTTGGAGTACATCGGCAAGAATACTGTAACCAACGTGATATTGTGAAGAACATGATTAACCAGGCAAAAATAACTCACTACTCATCTCTTGTGGAAGATAGCTCTGGTGATCAGAAAAAACTCTTTAACATTGTTGAAAAGCTGCTTCATAAACCCAAAGCTCCAGTGCTTCCATCTACACACTCCGATCAGGACCTCGCAAATGCTTTTTCAAATTGAGAATATCAGTCGTTCTTTTCCCTCAGTACCTGCCATTCTATCACAAACACCATCACGCAAGGATCCACAATGTAGACTGTCCATGTTTGAGCCTACTAGTGTTACGGAGATCAAGAAACTCATCATGAAATCTCCATCAAAATCATGTGAACTTGATCCAGTGCCAACTTCGCTAATAAAACAAAATATTGATGTGTTTGCTAAGTATATCACAATTATTGTAAACAGATCTCTTTCTTCCGGTTGTTTCCCTAATAGCCAGAAGGTTGCTCATGTTAAACCACTCCTAAAGAAACCCAATTTGGACAAGGAAGTTTTCAAAATTACCGACCAGTAGCGAATTTAAGTACCTTGGAAAAACAATCGAGCGAGTTGTTTCATCACGGATCTCTAACCATGTTCGTGCTAATAACCTGTCGGACACATTTCAGTCAGCCTACAAACCATTTCATGGAACGGAAACTGCTCTTCTTCGCGTCAACAATGACATTTTATCTGCCATGGATGAGGGGAAAATCACCGCATTAGTTTTGTTAGACTTAAGCGCCGCTTTTGACACTGTCGATCATAAAATCCTTCTCTCCCGCCTTCAATATCATCTTGGAATACATGACACAGCCCTGGATTGGTGTAAGTCCTACCTTTTAAATAGGCCTCAGCATGTTTGTATTGGTAACGCTATCTCCGAGCCTGTTACTCTTGACTATTCTGTACCCCAAGGCTCTGTGCTCGGCCCACAGTGGTTTACTGTTTATACCTTTCCAGTTCGTGATATCATTTTGAAGTATAATTTAAATTCCCCCAAATCAAGGGTGATTTGGGAGTCCGCGAAGGGACGATACTTACCTGTTAAACCTACAAATGCACATTTCACTAGCCGAAGGCTACCTCGTTAGATTCTTTTTACCGCATTCCTAATAGCGCCTCCAGTGTCCCTTCCCATCATGCCTCTGCGCCATGCGTGTCGCCGTCTCTTTTTCTCGGGTGTGAGTAAAAAGAAGAGTACAGGCCGAGCCAAGTGGGGCAGGAGGGTGGGAGGTTTAACAGGTAAGTATCGCCCTTCGCGACTCCCAACTCACCTTGATTTGGGGAGTCCACTCAGGGACTCCCTTACCTGTTAAACCTACAAATGCACAGATTAGCACAGGGAAAAAGGAGGAGGCGAGGGCGGGCATAGGAAGAATCCATCAAGGAAAACCAAACGAATTGGTCCCTTCACGTTCTCCCAATTAAAACAGAAAAGGGCACACACTCACAAATGAAAGGGACCAGAAGGCACCAGCAGGGCCGACATCCAGTCATTGTGTGGAGGCCGAACGAGCGAGGATCGAGCAGGTCACCTGAGGTGGCACGGCCAACCCGTCCCGCCGCCTGTAGTACATCCCTCAGGTAACAAGGCGTGAATGTTGAAGGCGTCTTCCAGGCTGCTGCATAGAGGATGTCCTGAAGTGGGACACCCTGCATGTAGGCCCATGAAGTTGACATAGCCCGTGTCTCGTGAGCATGGGCAGTCTTCCCAGTGGAGGTGGGCCATTGCGATTGCGATGAGTGTATGGCCCGCACTATTCATTGGGAGATAGTATCCAGGGAGGCCGCCCCATGCGGCATCGTGGATGAGATGAGTAGTTGGGGACAGAGCCCGGCGGCTTAATGCAGGCCAGATACCATTTAAGTGCTCGGACAGGGCACCAGAGGCTATCCGTGGTATGGATGAGGCTGACTTGATGTCAGGGATAAAAATGTCGGGGAAGACATGAAGGACTGATCTTTCGTAAGGAAAGAATGACGGGGATGAGGCGAACCCGCCAGGTTCCCACGTGATAAGTCCATGGTCAACAGTTAGGGCATGAAGTTCGCTACGGCGCCTTGCCGTGGCGATGGCTACCAAGAAGACCGTTTTGACAGAGAGGTCAATAAGTGATGCCTGAGCTAGTGGTTCGAAGGGAGCTATCTTAAGAGACTGAAGCACTTGCCCCAGGTCCCATGAAGGCAGTAACTCCGTCCGTGGAGGATGTTCGAGGAACATGCCCCTGAGGAGTTGAGTCAAGGCCCCGTTGGATGAAACGGTAGAGTTATCTGGAAAGCCGGATGAACCGCGCGAGGGCCGAGCGATACCTCGTATCGTGGCCGGTAAGGCCCTGCTGAAAAAGGGCAAGATAGGAAATCGCCTATTTGTTGTATAGATGCTGAGCAGGGATCAACAGAGTTGTCGCCGCCCATTTATGGTAATGTCGTAGGCGGCTGTTGTAGGTCGTCCTTGTAGATGGACGTCGGCTCCGGGCATAAGGCTGCAGCGTTCTCTGAAAGGCCCGCTGAACAACAGGATCGTTTGACAACATCCAACACGTTAAGTGTAGAGTCTCCGATTGGGGATGGTAAATGCCGACTGAGGTTGGCTGAGAAGATCCTCCTGTGGGGAAGCAGGACAGGAGGACTCACCAGAAGGCAGACTAGTTTCTGAAACCAGGGCTGGCGGGGCCAAAAAGGAGCTATAAGAAGCACTAGGCAAGGAGTGGTCTCGATCCTCGCCAAGACCCTTGGGAGGAGGAGATCGGTGGGTTATAAGCGTACATGTTTGACCAATCGGTCAATAGGGCGCCCCATGCCCATGCCTGAGGATCCCTGCCCCGAGAGCAGTATACCGATAACTGGTTGTTCGGGCTGAGGTAAAGAGATCTATGTGAAGGCGATCGAACCGATGAAAGATGGCTCAAACCACGGATGGGTGCAATGTCCATTCCGTCGGCAGGGGCTGTCTCCGAGAGAGCATCTGCCACCGTGATTCAGCCTCCCGGGTAGGAGGAACCGCTGATAGGTTGTCTTGTTCGCTATGCACCAACAGAGTAGGTTCCAAAGGTACATGCATAAGCGTGGGACCGAGTGCCCCTTGCCGATTGATGTAGGCCACAACTGTTGTGTTGTCGGTACTGACTGGTGTGTTGGCGGACACGTCGGGTCCAGTATATATCAAGCCTTCTGAACAGCCAGGAGCTCGAGGATGTTGATGTAAAGGTTTTCCTCTTGGGACCAAGTCCCTGCGCAAGAGTCTGTCCCAAAATGAGCACCCCAGCCCAGGTTGGAAGCCTCTATGGTCAGAGTCAAGATGGGTTGGGGGCATGGGAAGATATTTCCCTTGGTGAGGACCTCGTTGGAGCCACCAGCGGAGGTGCGTGCGTATGTGGGAAAGTACCGGAACCGGAAGGGTGATAGGGTCCCGGTAGATCCGGTACAAAGGCAAGTAGGTGTAGCTGTAGCGGACGGAGCCTCATCCTGCACCATGGTATGAGGTCCACCATGCTTGCTATCAGACCCAGTAGTCGTAGCCAAGCCGCTGCAGGGAGCAGGTTGGGCGGACAAGAGGATGGCTACACATTCTATGAGATTGTCGACCCTTTCTCAAGTGGGTGAGACAAGTCCTCTTTGAAGATGCAGCTCGGCACCGAGAAAAGTGGGGAAAGAGCAGTCGTTTTCCCCTATCGGGACGTGTAGGTAAGCATCCTTCAAGTCCAGCGAAGCCCCCCATGCAGGATGGGGCAAGCCTCCAGAACTGCGTGTAAGGTTTCCATCCGAAACGCTTTGGGCGTATGAAGTGGCTCAAGGGCGAAGGTTTAAAACTGAACGCCATTCGCCCTGTTATTGCTTTGGCGTTAGAAAGAACTTGAAAGAACCCTTGGTTTGCCCGATCGGCGGTATCATGGTAATGTCGCCCGTTTGATAAGAGCCTGAATCTCTGATTCCAGTGTACGCCGTTTGTCGGGATCCGCTGGGACCGGCGTTATTTTTGGCATGTAATACGACCGGGGGTACTCGTAAACTCCAGAGCATAACCTTCGGTTACGGTTTCGAGAACCCACACGTCCTCGCAAAAAAGGGCCCAAGTCTTCGCAAAAATAGAAAGACGACCCCCTACGGGCCCGAGGTAGGGAGCCGGAGGGGGGCAAACGTCACTGGCGCCAGAAGCCACCACGGGTGGTCTTAGGGCGAGGGGTAAACCCTGGTCTGGATCCCCGGCCACGGCCACTCCCAGGACGTGACTGTGGGGTTGCGGACCAAGAAGTGGATGTAGGGTACCCTTGGGGTGTAGCGCTGACCGGGTGGAAGGGTTTAAGAGGCTTCCCTGGAAAGCGCTGGCTCTTCCCCAGTTGGGAGAAGCCCCTAGTAGGATGGGGGGAGCTCTGGGTAGATGATTTACGGAGGTTGATTTTGTCCGTAGCCGTGATCCGTTTAGCCTCCCTTTCCATGATAACCTGGAACTGTCCCGCGAATAAATCAGGCCCGAGACGTGGAACGCCTTCCAAGTCAGATATGACCCCATCGGACGGAAGAAAAATTGACTCAGTCACGTTGGATCTCCGGCGGCCGTGGCCAGCATGGAGATCGTGTGAACTGGTCCATGCAGATACGGAGGCAATCATCCAAGCAGCGAAAGGCCATCTCAGTTGCCTCCGCTGGAAACAGTGGAGTCTGTCTCACAAGAGCAAACTAGATATTCCGATAGCAGTTGAAGAAAACAGGAAACACGAAGGCCGCTCGTGAGGCCGTGTCTACCTTAATCAGAGTATCCTCTAAGGCATTTCTCTCCCGACTGGGAAAGGGGCCTTTACTGAATTGCGAGCACCTGTATCGGCTGCAATCGTATCCCTGGAGGCAGTTGGTAAGGAAGGAACTGTCAAAATTGATCAAAGTCCACCTGAGGGACTCTAAAGGGACGTAGATCCCGGCGAGAACACGGGCGTATCCGTCTCACTTTTGAAAAGAGTCGTGATGCGGTCCACACAAAGTCGATCAATCGGAAAGACCGGAAAGTGTCCCTCTCTGGGCGCCGCGAGCAGTACGCCGCTTAAAGGATTGGCGAGTTCCTGGCGGTTGCCGTCGAGGTTCGCCTGAGGAAGGAATGTGTAGCACCCGGACCATGTCCTTCATAACCAGACGAAGCCGGCGATCTGAAGTAAGTGGGTACTAGCAGTATCAGAGTCGCCTGAGGAGCCCCTTGACGGAATGAAGCGTGTCATCGCCGGGCGTTGGGGCATATCCGAGATCCAGCGGAAAACCCTGGGGACCCATGGGCTGAAGAACGTCCGCAGGCAAACCGGATGAACTTGGGGCAACTGCAGAAGGCGGTACATCTGGGACCGAACCCAACGTCAGGTACCTCGTCAGTGTCGGAAAACTCGCCGGAGACGAGTACAGATATTGCATCCCCAGCCACAGGGCTTGACCCGTAGTCAGTCGGTTCTGGGGGTAAGGCGAGTCGGAACGGCCCTGTAGGTTTTTTTGACCAGAGGCATACAGTGGCTGTCAGATCTTGAAATCCCTGTAGGAGTAGTGCTGTGGACCCATCCGGTGATCGGCGGTACCGGGGAACTGCCCGAGGAAGACGCACTAGAGCTGTAGCGGTGTCGCCTCTTCCACGACGGCCAGTACGTTCCCTTTCTCCACCGAGTCTGCCCGGCTGTAATGACTGCCATGGGGGCTAGCCGGTAAAGGCGGATCGATATGGGCTACCGCGCTACCAGAGGCGGTGACCATAAAGGTATGTCTCCCGTAGCTGGGGGTCCGCAGTGGCGGCCGTCCCGGATGACAGGGACCACAAGGTATGTCACCGGTAGACTTGCGCCCCTTGCCTTTACTGTAGACCCAGAGGCCAGTGACCCCGAAGGTATGGCTCTAGTCTTTCTTTTGGAACTGGTAGTTTTGGATGGCAGGGACAGCGGTATGCCTCAAACTTTCCTTTGGTTCCAGTGGTGACACCTTTTTGGAGGACAGGGACCAAGGTAAGTCCCGTGGAAGGTCAACAGCAGTGGTTTTTCAGAGGACAGGGACCGGAAGGTATGTCCTCAGAAGAAAACAAAAAAATCTGTAGTAGAGGCCCTACCAGCAGACAGGGACCGCGAAGGTATGCGCTGGTGGGTTCTGAGAGAGTCACAACGCGTCGGAGGCCAGGGACCGCGCAGGTATGGCTCGAGAAGAGATCGTTGGGACCGGAATGGGTCGAGAACGGCCCCGAGGCTGGTGGAAAACACCGGAGGGGAGCGGAACGGAGCCAGGCTGTCACTGCCTCCCACTCCGTATCCTCCCAACCGCGGCAGACTGTGCACGGCCTTCAACGATTGCACGTTCTGCAGCGGGGCATAATTCATGCGGATCTACAGAAGCCTTGGGGTTTGTAGCGCTGACAAGAGCCGACGGAGAAGAAAAATCGGGGCTAAATCCATAATTCCTGTAGTGTAAAAACAAGAAAGGAATAAAACAAGGACTTACCCACGGTCTGTTCGCTAAGGAACAGACCAAAAAACTTCAAGAATCAAGTTCGAGGTGACAAAAAAGTCGGTTAATCCGGGAGCGGAGCTCCGCAGAAAAAACTACGTCTTTCTCCAGCGTGGCGCTAGAGAAAAGAGGACGACGACACGCATGGCGCAGAGGCATGATGGGAAGGGACACTGAGGGCGCTATTAGGGTGCGGTAAAAAAGAATCTAACGAGGTAGCCTTCGGCTAGTGAAATGTGCATTTGTAGGTTTAACAGGTAAGGGAGTCCCCTGAAGTGGACTACCATGTTTACGCTGATGACACGCAGCTTTACATTACTTTTAAATCTTCTCAAGAACCTGCCGATTCCTGCATTAAAACACTGGAGAAATGTATTCAAGAGATTCGAAGTTGGATGAGACAAAACTTCCTGAAATTGAACGATGAAAAAACAGAATTTGTTCTATTTGGATCACGTCAGCAATTGTCTAAAGTTTCTCTTCCATTTATTACAATTGGTGACTCGCAGATAACCCCTTCATTACATGCACGTAATTTGGGTGTTATATTTGACTCGACAATGACTTTAAAACCACATATCTCCAACATTGTTCGCATATCATCATTTCATATCAGAAATATAAGCCGAATTAGGAAATACTTGAATAAAAGTGCTGCTGAACAAATTATACATGCATTTGTCACATCACGGCTCGATAACGGGAATTCTCTCCTTACGGTCTTCCGCAGAATCAAATATCTCGTCTTCAGCACATACAAAACACAGCAGCTCGTGTTGTGACTTTGTCCAGAAAGTCATGCCATATCACGCCAATCTTGAAAGAACTGCACTGGCTTCCTGTTTCACAGAGAATTGTTTTTAAACTTATGCTAATTGTTCACAAATCTTTTAATAACATTGCTCCAATTTATATTTCTGAACTACTTAAAGTCTACACTCCATCACGCAATTTGCACTCCAGCAACATGTCACTCCTCAAGGAACCAACTTCAAAACGGAACTGGGGTGATAGGTCGTTTTCTGTCGCAGCTCCGAGACTCTGGAATCATCTTCCAACTAAACTCAAATCTTGTCATAGTATAACCAGATTCAAGTCGATGCTTAAAACTCATCTTATGTCACAACTCTGATGTATATTTGTAATTGCATTGTAGGTACATGTATCTCGGTACATAATTTGTTTTCCCTATGTTATCATTGTATATTGTTTGTATTAATGTTTTTTCTTTGTTTCCAGCCTTGAGCCCAGCAGGGTGGATATGTGCGCTAAAATCTTTATTATTATTATTATTAATCCAACCCTACCTATATCAACGGGCTTTATCAATGATGATGGGATGTACGATTTGTTTGTTGAAGTCAAAGGGAAGACGTCGTTTCCTCCCGGATACTGCCCCATCGAGAAGAAGGTTGTGATGATGTCACTCTCCTTCATGAACGTCCCACCTGGCATTGATGGAGTCAGTGACAGATTGATAAGCGGACCCCACCATCTAAGCTCTGTGATTAAAAAGAGAAAACAAGATTGGAAAAGCGAACCAACGATTAATTGCTCTTTAGACAATACTGTCATTTTATCGCTTGTCTATTTGTAGCCATAAATTTGATTTAGCATTGATCAATTTGCAGTCTGCATGTGGAGTATGCAGAGTGCATTATATGCATTTAAATTCATTTCATTTATTAATTTCACAGGGTAAAAATCACAAAAACAACATCCATTCAAAAAATAAAAGAACAAAAAAAAATGTACAATATCCGGTTAAAACACTGTAGTTCAACTCACCAAGTCCAAGCTGGTGTCATATTGTCCAAAGTCACTGATCGTAATGTTTGGTGGGGTGATATCCACTGTAAAACCATTGGAGACAGTTTCCAAGACGTTGTCTCCATTGGTGATGGCTCGGACTGTACTGTAGTACGTTACACCATGCTGAAGGGGTAGGGGTGACTGGGCCTTGCCTTTACTGGCTAAACCTATATGGAGCAAAGACCAGGGAAGGTTACATTACATTCAGAATTAACCCTGGATATTTTAGCCTTTCCCATTGGTTAAGAGCCGATTATAAGGTGCATTATTACCGAAATCAAATCTTCGGTGATACTTTCTAAAAGGAATTTTTATAAATGTTTTCATTTTCTGTAATTTTTACTATTTATAAATACCATTTTGTAACTTAATGGGCAGGGATCTGGCATGGCACATAATATTTTGAGACAGTTGTTTAAATTCTTTTGCCCTGCTCTGGACAAAATGCATCAATTAAAACTATAATTGTAGACCAAGTATATTGGTAAAATGTCTGTGAATGCATCCATACTTTATAATAATCAAGAGAGATGTCCAGAAACAAACCAATGTCTGAAAATGCATCCATACTTTATAAGAATAAAGAGATATGTACAGAAACCGCCCAATGTCTGTAAATGCATCCATACTTTATAAGAATCAATGTACAGAAACCAACCAATGTCTGTGAATGCATCCATACTTTATAAGAATCAAGAGATATGTACAGAAACCAACCAATGTCTGTGAATGCATCCATACTTTATAAGAATCAAGAGAGATGTACAGAAACCAACCAATGTCTGTGAATGCATCCATACTTTATAAGAATCAAGAGAGATGTACAGAAACCAACCAATGTCTGTGAATGCATCCATACTTTATAAGAATCAAGAGAGATGTACAGAAACCAACCAATGTCTGTGAATGCATCCATACTTTATAAGAATCAAGAGAGATGTACAGAAACCAACCAATGTCTGTGAATGCATCCATACTTTATAAGAATCAAGAGATATGTACAGAAAGCAACCAATGTCTGTGAATGCATCCATACTTTATAAGAATCAAGAGAGATGTACAGAAACCAACCAATGTCTGTGAATGCATCCATACTTTATAATAAACAAGAGAGATGTATAGAAACCAATCAATGTCTGTGAATGCATCCATACTTTATAAGAATCAAGAGAGATGTACAGAAACCAACCAATGTCTGTGAATGCATCCATACTTTATAAGAATCAAGAGAGATGTACAGAAACCAACCAATGTCTGTAAATGCATCCATACTTTATAAGAATCAAGAGAGATGTACAGAAACCAACCAATGTCTGTAAATGCATCCATACTTTATAAGAATCAAGGGAGATGTACAGAAACCAACCAATGTCTGTGAATGCATCCATACTTTATAATAAACAAGAGAGATGTACAGAAACCAACCAATGTCTGTAAATGCATCCAATAAGAATCGAGAGATGTACAGAAACCAACCAATGTCTGTAAATGCATCCATACTTTATAAGAATCAAGAGATAGATGTACAGAAACCAACCAATGTCTGTAAATGCATCCATACTTTATAAGAATCAAGGGAGATGTACAGAAACCAACCAATGTCTGTGAATGCATCCATACTTTATAAGAATCAAGAGAGACGTACAGAAACCAACCAATGTCTGTAAATGCATCCATACTTTATAAGAATCAAGGGAGATGTACAGAAACCAACCAATGTCTGTGAATGCATCCATACTTTATAAGAATCAAGGGAGATGTACAGAAACCAACCAATGTCTGTGAATGCATCCATACTTTATAAGAATCCAAGAGAGATGTACAGAAACCAACCAATGTCTGTGAATGCATCCATACTTTATAATAAACAAGAGAGATGTACAGAAACCAACCAATGTCTGTAAATCCATCCATACGATATATATGAAATTCTTGTGTCGGGTGATAAACAATTGATTTTAATTTTGCCGTGCACCGACGTGTCGCCTGTGAAGTTTTTTCGACAGACACTCGGAAAGCACTGAGTATAGAGTGCTATACACACGTCGGTGTAAGGCAAAATTAAAATCAAGCATTATGACCGTTTTGACATCATTCTTATATTATGTTGATCAAGACAATTATACATTTCAAGTTTGTAATACATTTGACATTTTCTTTAAAAAATGGCAGTATGTCAAACAGAAATAATTTCTCATTTCTGATGGTACCAGCTTCATATCGAGTAAGTTTTAAGATTATAATTCAGTTATTTTATCATTGGGTAATTACCAAAGAAAAGTGTAAAAAAAACAAAAAAACATTCACGTTTTTAAAGCAGACACTTGGAGCAAAAAGTCGCCATTCGGACTTTGTTTTGTAAATGTGTTTTGTAATTGTTTGTATTTTCTCTTTAATGAACGCACTTCAGAACATTTTTTCCAAGAATTATTGGTACCTTATTATATCAACTTTCAGGGGTGTGATTTAGCCACAAAAAAAATCCTGAAAAATGGGTAGTGCCTGGGTCTCCCTTGTTCTTAGAGGACATAAGCCCCCTGAACCTCATGGATGTTTAAATTTGAAGGATTTACAGATTCTCCATATGCCCATAAATAACAAATAAGGTATGGACACAATACAGACTACCTCTTTCTTTCCTTGGTGGCTACTTTCAAGAAAATTTTGAGGCAAAGGAAGATTTGTAAGAAATCTTGAAATCAGAAAAAAACTTTACATCAAATAAGCTTCTTGGTTATTGGTAATTTTGTAATCAAGGTACAATCAATGTTGTACATTTCCCTTTAACCTGGAACTGCCCCATCAGCAAAATATAGGATTCATTTTCTTAGTTATCTAACCATTTAACCGAATCTTTCGGTCGGTTAACCGAAAGTTGACACCTGACTGCCACACAAACTAGATCATCGGTAAATGGCACAATGTGTATACATTTTCAATCAATAAACATCCCACAATGATAGTTTATGTAACCAATGCGGCAAAAAAGAAAGTCAAGAACAACAAAATGGGCAGCAAATTCTTCCAAAATTGTTGGTCGTATTTTTTAAATAATGGTTTCGGTTAAACAATTTATAAATGGTGAGTGAAGTTTTGGTCAGTTAACCGTCCCAATACTGAAAGGGTAGTCAGCCCAAATATTTGACAGACTATTCTATATTATATTAAAAATAATGTGGACTTATATATATACACGTATCCACCAAACTGGTGCTCAAGGTGCATTATATTATTACCCCAGCTCATCAGGCTCATAAATCATTCCTGAAACCATCTCAGCTCCCTGGGGAGTATACAGCTCAATTGCTGCCATTACAGCGCATATAGGGCTAATCAAACACAACAACCAACTCTGCCCTCACAGGTACCCATTTACCCCTGGGTGGAGAGAAACAATTATGGTAAAGTGTCTTGCTCAAGGACACAAGCACCACGGTCACGGTTAGGATTCGAACCCACATTTTAACGACTCAGCCATCAGGAACACAAATCCGATGCACTAAACCGCTCGGCCATGGCACTCCAATATTCACAGTTACCTGGCATGTTAGGGTCACTCCCAGGCACAATGCCATCTGAGGTCAAAGGTTGGATGTCCTCACCTCCAGGGGTGGTACCCACTGCCCACTCATAGCGAGAAATGCCATGCAATTGGCTCTGTATTCAAAATGAAAATTGAAAATAACTGAAAAAGTTATTCAGCTGTGTAACATGTTTGAAAAATATTAACCACTCAGAGAATTAAGACAAGTACATGTATATACATGCAGCAATCATCCCTTATTGAATTCAAAATTAAACAAAAGCACCACCAATTATTATTATTTTTTTTTACAAATTTAATGAAGAGGAACTCGAACCTGCTTAGGCACCCTCAAAAAGTCTTCAGTTCCTCTGGTCAGCTTTAAAATCTGTGGCGACGTGTTTTGTTTGTTTTGGTAAATTTTTTGGCCAACTAGTGAAATATGTGATATACACTCACTGGCAAAAGTATTACTCATGCTCAAAATAGCACTTTACAAGTAACAGGTAAGATGATCATTTAATCAGATTTCATCGATCGTGTATTACATAATTTCCGAGCAAGAACAGTAAAAAAGAACATTGACTTCAAAACACAGGCACTTTCAAGAAGTCTAAAGTAGTGTAAATAAAATAAAATAAATTATTGTAACACAGTTCTCCAAACTAAACTTTGGGGATGTTGCAATACTTATGGCCAGTGAGTGTATATACATGGTTACTGGTGCCAAAATTTTCCATACACAAAGTATGGTCGCTAAGAGATGCCTCAGAAATCGGGTGAACGTTCTTACCCCTCTGTGAAAAAGTCAGCACGTCAGAATTCCAATCGATCCAGCAATTTTGGCTGCAATTGGACATCATTTTATAGCAAAAAAAAAAGAAAACTAAAAATGCTGACCTGCGGGTCTGACGCGACATGCACGGAGACCAGAAACCAGGTTGCAGGTTCAAGTCCTGAAAATGTATTTATGCACCCAGTCGGTTTCCCTTATGGTTTATTTGATGATTAAAAAAATTATTAAAAAAAACATTTAAAATAAACAATAAAAATAACATGAATTACATCTTACCTCAAAGTCGTCAAACAAAATAGTGACGGTGGTTCTCTCGTGTTGTGCATCTATATCCTTTAGCATCGTCGGACCGTCGGTCACATAACCTATAAAGGTTTAAGAATTATAGAAGTCACTATAATTGTCAGTTCCTTGCAAAAATATCACTGCTCATAATTTGTACAGATTACGGAAATAAATGTGAATTGAATTGACAACATCCAATCTAGTTACATGCCCATATACGTAGTTGATTTGGTGGGGCGTTTGCTCTTGAGAATGTGTGAAACTAAAATTCAGCAGGAAGAGATTTTTATGCATTTTTGTGGTTAATTTCTCATGCATTTTCGCACCAACAAGTCAGGCAGGAGAATGCAGGAGGTTGTGGGTTTGATTTTTTCCACAGACACACAAAAGCACCGAGTATACAGCAGACTGAGTATGAGTATAGAAAAATGTACTTGAGTACACCTACTCCAACTATATAGACCTAGTTTTAGATGAGTACTTTTCGTGAGTACGAGTATAGAAAAATGTACTTGAGTACACCTACTCCAACTATATAGACCTAGTTTTAAATGAGTACTTTTCATGAGTACTAGTATGAGTATGAGTAGAGAAAAATGTACTTGAGTACACCTACTCCAACTATATAGACCTAGTTTTAGATGAGTACTTTCATGAGTACTAGTATGAGTAGAGAAAAATGTACTCGAGTACACCTACTCCAACTATATAGACCTAGTTTTAGATGAGTACTTTTCATGAGTACTAGTATGAGTATGAGTACAGAAAAATGTACCTGAGTACACCTACTCCAACTATATAGACCTAGTTTTAGATGAGTACTTTTCAGGAGTACTAGTATGAGTATGAGTAGAGAAAAATGTACTTGAGTACACCTACTCCAACTATATAGACCTAGTTTTAGATGAGTACTTTTCATGAGTACGAGTACGAGTATAGAAAAATGTACTTGAGTACACCTACTCCAACTATATAGACCTAGTTTTAGATGAGTACTTTTCATGAGTACTAGTATGAGTATGAGTACAGAAAAATGTACCTGAGTACACCTACTCCAACTATATAGACCTAGTTTTAGATGAGTACTTTTCAGGAGTACTAGTATGAGTAGAGAAAAATGTACTTGAGTACACCTACTCCAACTATATAGACCTAGTTTTAGATGAGTACTTTTCATGAGTACTAGTATGAGTATGAGTACAGAAAAATGTACCTGAGTACACCTACTCCAACTATATAGACCTAGTTTTAGATGAGTACTTTTCAGGAGTACTAGTATGAGTAGAGAAAAATGTACTTGAGTACACCTACTCCAACTATATAGACCTAGTTTTAGATGAGTACTTTCATGATGCAGTACAAGTATAGAAAAATGTACTCGAGTACACCTACTCCAACTATATAGACCTAGTTTTAGATGAGTACTTTTCATGAGTACTAGTATGAGTATGAGTACAGGAAAATGTACCTGAGTACACCTACTCCAACTATATAGACCTAGTTTTAGATGAGTACTTTTCAGGAGTACTAGTATGAGTAGAGAAAAATGTACTTGAGTACACCTACTCCAACTATATAGACCTAGTTTTAGATGAGTACTTTTCATGAGTACGAGTACGAGTATAGAAAAATGTACTTGAGTACACCTACTCCAACTATATAGACCTAGTTTTAGATGAGTACTTTTCATGAGTACTAGTATGAGTATGAGTACAGGAAAATGTACCTGAGTACACCTACTCCAACTATATAGACCTAGTTTTAGATGAGTACTTTTCAGGAGTACTAGTACAGTGAGAAAATGTACTTGAGTACACCTACTCCAACTATATAGACCTAGTTTTAGATGAGTACTTTTCATGAGTACGAGTACGAGTATAGAAAAATGTACTTGAGTACACCTACTCCAACTATATAGACCTAGTTTTAGATGAGTACTTTTCATGAGTACTAGTATGAGTATGAGTACAGAAAAATGTACCTGAGTACACCTACTCCAACTATATAGACCTAGTTTTAGATGAGTACTTTTCAGGAGTACTAGTATGAGTATAGAAAAATGTACTTGAGTACACCTACTCCAACTATATAGACCTAGTTTTAGATGAGTACTTTTCATGAGTACTAGTATGAGTATGAGTACAGAAAATGTACCTGAGTACACCTACTCCAACTATATAGACCTAGTTTTAGATGAGTACTTTTCAGGAGTACTAGTATGAGTAGAGAAAAATGTACTTGAGTACACCTGCTCCAACTATATAGACCTAGTTTTAGATGAGTACTTTTCATGAGTGGGCTACAAGTATGAAAAATGTGCTCGAGTACACCTACTCCAACTATATAGACCTAGTTTTAGATGAGTACTTTTCAGGAGTACTAGTATGAGTATGAGTAGAGAAAAATGTGCTTGAGTACACCTACTCCAACTATATAGACCTAGTTTTAGATGAGTACTTTTCATGATGCAGTACAAGTATAGAAAAATGTGCTAGTACACCTACTCCAACTATATAGACCTAGTTTTAGATGAGTACTTTTCATGAGTACTAGTATGAGTATGAGTACAGGAAAATGTACTTGGTACACCTACTCCAACTATATAGACCTGGTTTTAGATGAGTACTTTTCAGGAGTACTAGTATGAGTATGAGTGAGAAAAATGTACTTGGTACACCTACTCCAACTATAGACCCAGTTTTAGATGAGTACTTTTCATGAGTGCAGTGCGGAGTAGAAAAAATGTACTCGATGCGAGTAATGAGTACTACAACCCTGGTATACCGTGCAGTGCTACATTGTACCAAGGGGCAAACCCCACTTTTTGTGAAAACAGACATGGAATGCTATAAAAGGTTGGGCACCAGAAATGATAACTATATAGGTCTGGGACCACAACCTAGGTGAACAACCTTGCAAACGAGCTACTGGAAATCTGTAGCACACCTTTTAGTAACATGACCTGAGACCTGGCGTCCCCCCGTACGGGGACATTTTGTTTCTTAACTAAATTGTCAAATCTCATCTCTCCTGTGTTATTAATAGTGTATAGTGCCCTCAATCCCACTTAGTGGTGATTACAGCCAGCTTCAAGCTAATAGTGCAAATGCAAAATGGCCGATGCAGGAACAATCTGTGGTCTTGACAAATGCCCTGGTAAGTGATGATAATTCATGTGGATAATGGCTTTTCACAAAAATTCTGCTATAGCCAAGTTATTGTCAACTAATTATTTATCTCCAAACAAGCATTCTGAAATCTCAAACAATGCAGAAATTATAGATCCGAGAATAGCAGTGTCCCTGTATGGGGACGTCTGGTCTCCGTGGCTATTTCTCTCACACAGAAATCCTATTGTACCAGATCTGCGAAATTTGATAATTCGCTTTTTAAGTCAACCTAGGCTAGGCTAGGCCTAATAAAGTTGTTTGTGTTATACCGTAGGCATAATTAGGGAAACACTGTACAAAGGTGTTACCAGGAATGGGGAGGTGGTGGTGGTGGTACGTAGCCGTAGCCTAGGGCTAGTTCTTGTACTTGTAGTACAGCTAGTACTGTGTAACTTCCTATACTATAGCAGTCCATGAGGACTAAACTGGAAGTGTCCACGGCCTTTTTTCCATTCGGCTCGTGTTTATAATGCGTACCGGTTTTACAAAATGCATACATGGAAGTGGAAAACCCTAACCAATAACACTAAAACCATTATTAAGTTTGTTCATTTATGATTACAAAATATCATCTAAGCATAGCACTAACATTTCAAAGAATTATTTAAACCCTAACCTGTGATCTATCAAACCTTCTATTTGATGTTTTAGGGGTAATCTAATAACCGGTACGCATTGTAAACACAGGCCCAAATCTCTTATGCTGAATGCCAAGCGAGGCGGCAACAGGTGCCATTGTTAACGTCTTTAGTATGACGTTACCGGGATTCGATTCCCGGCCTCCCTGGGTGAAAAGCGGGCGCTCAACCATTGAGCTACATGTAACCACTCGGTATCAAGAAAAACTTATTAAATGTTAGATTTTCAAATTTTGTGTTAGTATAAATAATACTATACACAAATTTAAGTTTTAATCTTTTAAGAAAATTAAAGCCACACAAAAGAAAACTAAAAAAGATTTTAAAGTTAGAATCACTAATCTATTACTGTAGGCTAATATAATTAACCAAGACTGACTCCTGTATTAAAAAAAAATTATAGTGGTGAGAATTACCCAATCCTGGTCGAATTTCGCTTTTAGGTGGCCGGAATTTACCCAATTGGATGACAAATTAGTAATTCATTTTTACCTGCACCAGAAGGAACACTATGCCACCCAAACTAAACTAGACACAAATGTTGATAACATGTGTAGACAAGTATTGCATAACCAAAATATTTCTGCATTGGTTGCTAACATGCATGGTGCTTTTTTTCATTGCAGGTGACTGAGTGAGGCAAGATGACAAGCCAGGCAGGGAAACGTGTGGTGGAGGGTGCCTTATCAATGAAACAAGAACCCAAGAGGAGGCGCTCGGACACAAAAACGTTGACTACACAAAGTGCATCATATGCCAAGGACTTAAAGGAAAGGGACTATACAATGTCACAATAAAAGACAAGCTTGTTCTGGCCATGATGGCCAGACAAGATGAGACTTTCCAGAGACTCCAGCATGACTCAGCTGCAGATACGTGGGTGGTGAACCAAGACACCCAAGTGGCACGATAAATGTAGAAACTGGTACACCAATGAGAAAGGTTACAGACTGGCTAAGAAGAAGCGCCTAGGAAGCAGTACTGATCCTGAAGACTTGGCCAAGCCTGGGTGCAGTACCTCTTCCCAACAGTCAAGTTCAACCAAGCTCACCAGGACCAACACAACAACATTTGATGCAAAAGAAAGCTTCATGCGTCATCTGTAACAAACAGTGGAGGCGGGGCAAAGAGCCAGCGTGCAAAGTATCTACTAAGGCCAGTCAGCAGCGCATCATAGACAAGGCAAAGCAGCTCAACAGAGAGGACATTCTGCTTAGACTGATTGGTAAAGGCTATGACATGGTGGCTAATGACATATCATACCACAAGCCATGCATGGCTGCATTCAAAGCACATCGAGTCCCCACTGGGAGGTCTACAAAACAAAACCTCTATGACGTCGCGTTCAATCGAATCGTACAGCAGCTAGAGATCCCCCTCTTCCGTGACATGCGTGGCTTCTTGGTGAAGTCACTAAGAGACCAATACAGGACCATTCTCCGAGAGCTAGGGGTGAAAACAGCAGACACATATCGATCTATCACGCTGAAGTGGAAGCTGCAACAGCAGTATGGCAAGCAAATCTCCATCATCGATCAAACCTGTGGATCAGGATTCATTTGCGCATCAGCCATACCCTTGGAGATGCACTCGAGAAGCTGAGGCATCTAGAAGCAGAACAACACGTGGATAAAAAGTATCACATACTTCATCAGGCAGCAAAGATACTCCGAGCTGATTCCAAGCAGTGCAAACGGCAGTCCCAAGATGAACAGTCAATGGAGATTTCTTTCACGGCTGCTGACAGGCTTATTCCTGATTCCCTCTTCAATTTCACAGCCATGCTTCTCAGTGAGAAACCAACGAAACTGCAGGAATCTGGGAGAGTATTGGTCAACCAGCCAACTACAGAGAAGATCCTCATCGCATCACAGCAACTGCTGCAACATGTTGCTGGTGTACCCACCCCATTGGGCATAGCCACGGCCTACCATGTGTTTAACCAGACACGCAGCAAGTCCTTGATCACGCTGAACAACCGGCTCGGTCAGGGCATCAGCTATGACCGCTTGCAGCGCCAACTGACTGCTCAGAGTGCTGACATCATGCAACAGGTGGTAGAAGATGGGGTGTATATCCCAGAGGTCATGGCACATGATACACCACACGTCTTTGCTATGGACAATCTTGACTGGAAAAAGAAGACGTTGGAAGGTGGAAGCTTCCATGCGACAACCGCAATCATCGTTGAAAATCCACAGGTGACTGCCAACCAATTAACGGGAGGGGAGGATGTCAAACTCTCTATCCCAACTTCTGGAAGACAGAAGACCCTCTCTGATGTCCCCGACCAAAGCATTCCTACGTGTCACATATCTGCAAAAGATAGACAAAGGTCCAGGTCCCTTGGTAGCATTGGAGATGTGGAGAGTTTGACGACTCCTTCTGACAAATCTGCTGAAGCAATGCTGCTCGTGTGGCGACTAGGAAGAATGGCATCAGCATCACAACTATTGTATGTTCCATCTGAAGAAGAGGAATCCTTGCCTGGCTTTTCTGCTTTCTGTGCCAGGCTCTTACCACACAACGAAGCAAGTAAGATAGGCTATCTGCCTCTGATTCCAGCTTCTCCAACTGACCCCGCTGTGCTCAAGGAGGCGATGACATGGCTGGTAAAGACGTCACATGCACTTGATGACAGGTATACAATCATCACTGGTGACCAAGCCACATACGAACTCGCAGTAGCGATCAGGGACAAACACCGTGATGAGTTTCCCAACGTAATCTTGCTCCTGGGAGGCTTTCACCAGGCACACAACTATGTGAAGGCGATCTGTAAGATCATCAGGGATGCAGGAGCAGAAGATCTTCTAGTCGCAGCTGGCCTGTGCCAGGAGGGCACTGCAAGAAAGATGTTCGGGGAGAAGGCCGACTATTATCAGACAGTTCACGCAATCAGAATCCTTAGTGAGGTCATGTGGCTTCTCAGATGGGAGTCATTCGAAGCCTGGGTGGCCAACAGAGATACCACTCGGTGGCAAGGCAGTGTTGAAGACATCTTGAAGGGCCTGCTTGAGAACAACAATTCCGTGACTGAGTAGCTGGAGATGATCCGAAATTCCCACACCCAGCTTGCAGCTCTTCAAGATCAGATGTTGGACTTCCAGAACTCACTAGGCGACCATCCCACAGCTATCTTCTGGTCCAATTTCTTGGATATGGCAGACATACTGCACAGATTTCTTTACTATCAACGAGAAGGAAACTGGATGGGCCACCTGTGTGAGTCAGCAAGGATGCTCCCCTACCTCACTGCAGCCGGGCACTTCAAGTACGGACAGCAGTCTCTGCCTTTGTATTTGGAAGAGATGAAGAAGCTGCCCAACACTGCTCCTGACGTTCACACTGCACTGATGAAAGGAGCGTTTGTTGGAAGGCGAGCAACTTCAGCAACCACAACGCCGTCTCCTGACATGCTCCTCGAGCAGACGCGTATAATGCAGATGCCAAGGAAGAGAGTGGTCTAGGCGGTATAACACTGAATGAGGCTGCTCGGACCAGTGGATATACACCAAACCTGTCACGGCAGCGATCTCTGCAGAACTGAAGTCTATGTTGCACCTGAACACTGCCAACCCACATCACGAGTCCGGTCCAACCCAGGTGGCAAGGGATGTAGATATGGTCCAGAGGTGATAGCAGCCATGGAGACCAACCCATTCTCAGCAACAACGCCAGCCCTGGTTAATCTATCAGCGGGGCAGCATGCAGAGGCAGTCCAGGAACACCTGATCGGTGTGAAGGAACTTGGTCTGAAGGCATTGTCCAGTTCCATATCCAGTGATCAAAAGACATCAGTCGTGAGGCTGAAAAACCTTCCACACGCAAAATTCAAAACCAAAGAAGTCGACAGGGAAGAGTGCACCAGGCAAGAGTGATGAAGTAACTGCACTTCTTCGCATGACACAGATCATGACCAGTGGTGGATATATGCGACATCGTCGACTTTATTGGCAATCATGAGTGTAGTAAGATGCCCCGTCTTTATTCAATGAAGATGAAAGCATGAGGGCTGCAGGTACAAAGGCTGGTCTCGTGAAGACTCTGAAGGAGGAGACTCAAGTGACCAGTGTTGCTGATCTACCACAAGGAAACCTGAAGACAGCAGTGGTGGTTGGCGCAATGCATGCGATCGCCACTGGTCATTCAAGAAAGATGAAACATTCGGAGCCATTGCTGATCGCTACAAGCACCAGCTGCTGAAAGATGTTCCTGCTGGCACAGGGATCATACATTTCTGCTGTGACCGATACAGTGAACAAAGCCTCAAATCAGCAGAACAGCAGCACAGGTACGGCCGATCCAGACCAGCTAAGGTGTTTGAAGTCAGTGAGCAATACCGAGCCCCAGACCCACAAGAATTCTTCTCAGTATCAGCTAACAAAGCTGGACTTCTGAGTTTCCTATGTGAGACGTGGACCGAGAGTGAACAGCTAGATCCAGCACTGGGTTCAACTCATCTTTACCTAGGCGGAGGATTCAAGGAAGAAACCCAGAGTGTGCTGCTCACCGAAGGGTCTGCCACTGACGTCACTGCCTTGGAGTCTACACAGCAGGAGGCTGATCGAGTCATGCTTCATGCTATATACAGCGTCCAGAATGAAGATGTTGAGAGAGTGATCATCCACGGCAATGTCACGGATATCATCATTATCTGTGTCTACTATGCCACCACTAATCTGAAAGATCTTCCTGAACTGTGGGTGAGAACTACCACGGAGACCTACCTACCCATACATCAAATGGCTGTGGCACTGGGACCTTCGCAGTGTCGTGCACTACCATTTATCCACAGCCTGAGTGGAAGGGACACGACAAGCTATCCTTTCTTCACTGGTAAGAAGACCTGGATGAGCAGTAGCAAGACTACAGACATATCTAAACTTGAAGACTTTGGCGAGCAAGGTCAGCAAGACATCACATCGGAACTCATCGACCAGATGCATGAAGCTTGTCATCACTGTGTACACTAACAGAGCTGATGACTCGAGGAAGTGTGATCTTGGAAAGCTGAGGGCCTACAAATTCCTGAATAACAGGTCAACCCTGCTGAAGCTGCTACCACCAACAGAAGATGCATTTCTTCAACACCTACGACGTGCAGCTCTAGCAACTATCATGAACAAGAGTGCACATTGGCAGGCCAGAGCTTCCCCATTTGAGGAGTATGGCTGGGCTCTGCAGGATGGGAAACTTGTCCCAATCCTTCAACTCAACCATCCTGGCCGCAGACAATGACAAAGGCCATCGCGTGTGGCTGCACCAGAGGTGCAACAGAAACTGTTCCTGTGAAGAAGGGTGTTGCCTGTTACATTGGATGTCGCTGCCAGGATCCGCAACCAAGTGCAGTGGTGTTCAATACACTGCAGTATTTGAAAGCAGTGAAAGCAGTGACTTGGACAGTGACAATTAACTGTAAAGACATGTTTATGTTCTAAACTTACTTTCCAAACTGAGAAACGCACAGTGACAGGTAATTTTGTGCAAGATGTATTAGTGTCCAATGTCTATTTGTCATTGTGTACCATTATACTGTTCTGAAATGACGAGTAGCGTTATCATTGGTGTTTTTTCATGTCGGCACACAGATTTAGAGTCAGGGGAAGGAACATTACTATATCTTTTTCAAACATATTGCTCTACTTCTTGACAATGCAGATACCTGATCCAATTGCAATGGAATGCTTTATGGTTCACATTCATAGTGTATTACCGAATTTCAGGGAAGAATTCCAGAGACAATGGACGCAAATGCATGCAATATTGGGTATATTTTGGCAAATAGTCACAAATTATATCCGAATATGAACATCAGTTGTTATAGGTGGTTATAAGCAGATTATATAAACAAGCTGTTGTTGTGTAAAGTAACTTCTGCTTCCATCCCAATGCACACAAGTCATGATTGGTAAATATCCAGAAAAGCGCCTTTTCCGCGATACGGTCATGTTTCAAAAAGATGTGCCACGGATTTCCAGTAGCTCGTTTGCAAGGTTGTGCACCTAGGTTGTGGTCTCAGACCCATATAGATATCATTTCTGGTGCCCAACCTTTTATAGCATTCCATGTCTGTTGAACCACCTTTGCCCCCTGGGTATTGGTGAAGTTCTAATTTACACCACTTTTCATTTCAGGCCCCACCCCAAAAAAAGTCTCCTGTTTCTGGTCACAGGTCGGCTTTAAAATCGGTGCGGTGATGCCATTTTTTTTGGCCAACCAGTGAAATATGTGATACATGTATATGCGGTTACTGGAACCAGACAAAATTTCTCATACAAATTGGGCAGTCATACCCCTATGTGAAAAAGTCATTTACAAACACAGTGCGGCAGAATTCTAAATGATCCAGCAATTTTGGCTGGACATCATTTCACAGCAAAACAAAAAGGAAACAAAAAATGCTGACGAGTGGGTCTGAGACGACGCAAGCGCAGACCAGAAACTGTAGACTTTTTATTTTGGCCTTATTTAAATTATTATTAAACCAACCTGTCTGATCCTCCTCAACCACTCTGATTGGCGAGGAGCAAATGACGTCACTGAAAGCCCCTGCCCCATTCTCACTCTTGACGCATACATAATAGACAGGACGACAATCCACGGTGAACTCTTCATTGCTACATGTTGATTGGTTGGTGAGTTGGAGGTCAAGGTTCGATATGACACCATTGCTCTTTGACCCCAGTGACAAGAAGGCTTGGAGGTCTTCCGAGTCTTTCAGAGAGGAATGGAGGAATGATTTGTCAAGAAACTTGTTTGAAACCAGTCAACAAGAATGAAACAATTACATGTCACAATATACACTTTTAAAAAAAAATTGTAGGAAAAAAAAAAAAATGTTTTTAAAAGATATATTTTAATGACTTGTTTGGTAACTACCACATTTGAGGTCGCACACAATGTTAGTAGCTCGCTAAGTGACAAATCCAGTTTGAAATACATGTAGGATCACTTTATGTAGGTGATGAAGTGTGCACCAAAGATTTTAGTTTGAAAGCTTGTATAAAGAAAATACAAACTTTACAGCTTTGAAACAAAATCACAAAAAATTATATATTCAATAAAAAAATACCAGTTTGTATAAGTGTAAACAGATGGGAATAATAAACACCGACATTGCGCTGCCAAAATCAGTCCAACTTCAAACGTGATTTTTTTTCAGAACAGCATTTTTGCTGATTCTTCACTTTGTATTGTTATGTTGAATGAATTAATAATAATTATACATATTTCAATTGATGAATATATCATTTGCAGGAATGTATGTTTTTTATATAATAATAAAGATTTATACTTTGATTGGAGTTTTTAAGTAATCAATTATTTGAATTTTGATATTCCTCATTTGAACCACTTCACTGTGTACTCACTCGGAGACGTTCCCACTGCGACCCAGTAATTCTTAATACCACTCTGTCCATCAGCACCAAGCCAGGATGCTTTAATGGTGGTCTGGCTATTCTGATACAAGTAACCACGGATGACTTCTTCGATCTCACCGTCAAGATTTCCGCCATGGACATACCTCATCTTAAACACAGAATGACAACACAAATTACCTCAAAGTATTGCCATTAGAAGTATTGAATTGTCGCTATCCTATACAGTGATACCAACACGGTATTCAGCCCCAATGGTTCTACTGGTAATGCTGAGACACTTCAGGTATTAAAACGTGTCTGTAAATTCATCCATACTTTACAAGAAACGGAAGATTTGTACAGAAACCAACCTGTGAAAGTTTCAGCTTATTTTATTGTGTCCGGCGATAAAGACGTATCTTTGTGTTGCTATTTTACGAGCAATTTCCAGAAAATGTCTTTTTCATAAGAACAATGCCATTTTACTTCAGGTAAGAAAAATAAATGCTTTAAAATGACACATTACTCACAATAATAATATGTAGCATGGTTTTACAGTAAATGTGTCCCAAAATTAATTAACTGTATGACCTATCATAATTCATTTAGGCACTTAATTTCTGTTAAACCAAGCTTCCAAAAACTGTTTTGTAAAATATCTTACTTTAAAATGTTTATTTGTTTTTTTAAAGGGTATAATCAATGTTATAAGTTTTGAGGCTTTGCATGGTGGAATATCGATATCGTTTTCGGTTTGCGGTAACACCATGTGTTTATCTCAACTAACGTGAAGCTGAGATACAGGTTCTGAAAAGAACCGTATTACTGTCGTATCTCAACCTTCGTTAAGTGAGAAAGGTTCAAGGGAGAACCAATTTCGGCAGACTCGTTTTTCTCTACTGTCGCTAAGTGAGAAATATGGTTCAGGGAGAACCATGGGGACTTCACGGGTTAATATGGTTCAGGGAGAACCAAGGGACTTCACAGGTTATTCTCAGCGTTTCGATTAGCCTGCTCTAATCTTCTTCAGGAGAATGAAGAGGTTTGCCGATGCAACTCCTTAAGTAGTATTGCTGGGATTATGTGTAGAATGGGAAGTGTTCCGATTGGTGCTACTGTTGTGTGATGTGTTGTGATTGGTTGCCACCGTGGCATTGTTCTTGTTGTGTGTGTTTCCTGCTGTGTGTGAGTTGCCTGCTGCTGAGGCGTATCAGTTGACAGTGGGGTGTGGGTGTTGGTGGATGGTAGGATTGAATGCCAAATATTTGCTGATGAAATAGCCGATGTCCTGGGGACAGTGTCATGTTATGAATCTCAATAGCCTCTCTGATACGACGGGTTGTACCAGTGCTTTCGGGGCTATGATCTTTGCATTCTGCCAGTCAATGATATGGTCCAAATCGGTGGGTGTTTGATGATCGCACATAGTTGTCACATTCCCCTCTGCGGCCGTGGGCCTTGTGTTTCCTTGATCCTGGTCGTGGGTCTCTGCCGGTCTCGCCAATGTACACTTTCCCACAAGTGCAAGGAATTCGGTAAACCCCAGCTTGACGGCTGGGATCATGTCTGTCCTTGTGGGTGTGTAACCGTTTCCAACTTGTTTCGAGTCCGGTAGTAGACCTTAATGTCAGCTTCCCTCAGGATACGCTGAATCTTGTGTGAAGTGTGGCCGATGTACGGTAGCACGGCAATGGGTTTTTCGGTTGCATCAGAGGATCGTGGAGCGTTCCTATTCGGGAGGAACTTAAGCTTATCAGGTCTGTACCCTTATCAGGTCTGTACCCTTGGTTCTCCCTGAACCATATTAACCCGTGAAGTCCCCATGGTTCTCCCTGAACCATATTTCTCACTTAGCGACAGTAGAGAAAAACGAGTTGCCCGGTGGTTCTCCTTGAACCTTTCTCACTTAACGAAGGTTGAGATACGATTGTGCAATCTGGTTCTTTTCAGAACCTGTATCTCAGCTTCACGTTAGTTATAATCAATGTTCTGATGAAAATTTTAAAAAATTAACAAAATGTCGTAACAATTTCACAAAAAAACCAGGACATACAAAATAAAAAGAACATATAGTGAAAGTGTATTCAATTGATTCTAATGTGGAAATGGTTCATCAGCTGAGGATCCATTTCAAATAATCATGTTTTCTTGAAAAAAATAACATGTCAAACAGAATAACTTCTCAGGGCATTTGATAACATTTACCATCTTTAAAAAAACCAAGTAGCTTTTATTTAGATAATATTAGCTGAATTTCTTAAGCCCCCAAAGTCTCGGTTTCTGCATCACCTCAGACCTGCACATCAGAATTCTTAGTTTTCTTTTGTTTTGCTATGAAACGATGTGCAATTGCAGCCAAAGTTGCCGGATCAATTGCAGGCCTCCCAGTGACTAATCTACCAAATACAGGCTTTTTAAGCAAAATATAGGTTATTTTAGGTTTACCAAATGCCAAAATATAGGCCTAGGCTTTTATAGGTTATTTCCCGTGATTATGCAGTGTTAAGTAACAAGTTTTTGGTAAAGTGCCTACCTTCTGAGTATTTTTTGCAACAAAGTACATTACCCAATACCCTGTCCAGCAGAAAATCTAAGAGCGGTACACGTGTTACAGTTTGGCTACCGTTTTGGCTTCATCTCTTTATATTCAAAGTCATGAGGATTTTATGAGGAAGTTGAAAATGTGTTGCGGGAGATTAGAAATATAGGTTTTTATAGGTTAATATAGGTTTTTGGGGGGAAATAAAGGTTCCCATTTTGAAATAATAGGTTTTTATAGGTTTCGCTGCTGGGAGGCCTGCGATTGGAATTCTGCCGCACTGTGTTTTAAATGGCCGTGTCACCACACTGATTTTGAAGCCGACCAATGACCGCAAACCAGACTTTTTTGGCCTTATCGGGTAATCATGAATGGTGTACACTCCTTTTGAGACATCAACTAAATTTGTAACTATGTAAGATTAAAACATAATACAATAGACCTTTATCACAGAGTGGCCATCTTGAGTATCAAAATATGTTAAAATAGTCTGGTGCCTTTCAAACCTATTCTTGCTGATTTTTCTATTGGTAGTCGGGGAACTAGACAAATATGGCCAGCGCCTATAACCTACCACAGGAGGGGTTGGATCCACCCTGATGCCGCTGGTCTCATGAGATGCAATCAGCTTAGCCTGGTTCTTGGCTTTGATGCGAGTGATGTAGATAGCCCCTGCACGAAGTGACAGTCCGTTCTGAACATGCGTCTTGGCAGTGACATCTGCTATCAGTTCAAAGCTGTTTGGATTTAAGTCTGAAAAAAGAAGACTTTTATTAGTATGATGGACCAATTTGATATCAAAATGAGCAAAACTTAAATTTCCGTACATTGGTTTGGAAAGTCAACTTAAGATTCGGGGATATAATTGCAACAAACTTCTTACCTGCTGGGAAAATTTTGAGTTTCTTGCCGAGTCGCATTTCATAGATGGCTAACTCAAATGACTGGATGCCAGACTCGTCATCAAAGTAGTCCCAATGTACAGCTAGACTATCACTGTGAGACTACACAAACAAAACAAGAGAAATACTAATGAAAGACTTGAGGCTTTGCATGGTTGGAGTATTGGTTCAGTTGGCGGTAACGTGATGTGGGGTACTTAAAATGAGACGGTGGTTCTTCTCTACATTTTGATCGACTAGCCTGTTCAGTCTCGCCTGATGATGTCTAGAGCAGGCTAGATGAGAATACTTACATGGTATTACCACAAACTGAGCCGATAAAGAAATACTAATCACTGTTGAGTCTAACTGAAATCGGTAAAAAATTTATAATTACAATAATAACTTGAGCTTAAGCAATTGCTCATCATCAAGTAGTGATACAAACCCCAGAGAATGCCGAGTATGTCTTGAAGCGGAAACATCAAGAGAGTTAGGCAAACCAGATTCTGGGAGAGGTGTTCCATATAAATCTGCTTGTCTTGGGTATGTAAGAGTTCAAATGAAGCTCAGTTTTTGATTGTACACAGTATGATGTTCACTCACTGGTGATCTGGTAGTTCTCACACTGTGCACCTCACAGGGCAATATATCTACTCGGGACTTGGACTTGAACATGGACTATTTTTGCTAAAACCAAACTGACCTGAAAGTCTGCATCTTGTCCAACTATCAGCCCATCACCTAGGGTTCTCAGTACTGGAGGGGTCAGATCCACTAGAATGCCATTAGTAGGAGTATCAATGTGATTGAGAGCCTGGTTGATGGTACGTAGGTTGACGTACACTTGGTCCTTGTGGTGGAGATGGAAGTGATGCCACTCAATGACAGATGTCTCGCTGCCCACCGACTCTGCTTCATGGATGACCTCAAACTCATTCGTAGCATTTTCACTGAATGAATTAAAGAAATATTATTTTAATATAATCAAAATATATTGATATTACAACTAGACAGTTAGCTCAATGGAAGAGCCAGTTGTATGATTGACATAGTTAAGCAACGTTGACCATGGTCAGTACTCGGATGGGTCACCATTCCATGAATTGTTCGCGAGTGCAGGCTATTCTAGTGGCATGGTAGGGCCCTATAATATCATCAGGGTCTGCGTCCTTCGGATGGGACATAAAGATGTAGGTCCTGTGTGTTGTGTAATGCATGTAAAAGAACCCAGGACTCTTATCGTGAAAGAGAAGGGACTTTGGTGTTTATGGAATGGTAGCAAAATGCGCCAAAGTGCTTTGAAACCTTTGGGTAAAAAGGCGGTATATAAATTACACTCTATCTAACTACAGTCAGAAGGGGGCACGGTCGTCCTCCCATGAGCCCCGTTTTTGTTTTTCCCCCCTTTTTTTTTAAATAATAAAATAATACATCAAAACAACATTAATTTTCCCACAGCAAATATTTGACCCCAATTACTTGTGCAGTGAACTCAATCAAAATATTTCCGACTGCTTTTTTCCAAAAAATTGTTTGTTGCCAATCCTTTGACAAATTTCTGGCTACGGGACTGGTAAAACCTGTAAGGTTGTCAGTGATACTCAGTCAATAGTTAAACAAAAAACAAGACTGAAAATCATGTAGAACTAAAGATTATCAAATGACATTAATTTAAAGCTATCAAACTGAACCTAAAACAAATATTTTTAAAGATCAATCAAGAAACTTGCATACCTGTCATCATGCTTGCGATGAACTGTGACTTGGTAATTATCGATACCAGATTCAGGATCTGAGAATCCCTGCCACTGAAGCGGCTACTGTCGCTGGTTTAGAGGAATACTCTAGGTCAGTCGGTCCTGGAAGCAAGCCATCAAAGGCGCTTCCTTATGCGGGTGGAGTTAGATCCACAGTCACTAAAATGTTCAAGACAGACATTTCGTGAGAAATTGATTAATGCAATTTTCAATCAAACATGAAATTATTTTGTTTTCATCCTAATGTTTGAGAATATCCACATTCAATATCAAAGTCAAGAAGTAGCAAGCTTGATTTGGCGTTGTACATTTACTTAATTTTTTTTCCAAAGACACATTGATCTGAAATACTATTTACACTGCATGAGTTGTTGAGGAACATGCTGTTATAGACCACTGTGGGCGAAAAAGGGCAGCGATAGTGCGATGGTGTATTTGCACTTGATATGCATATGCGCGGAATATCTCCAGTTATCATTGGCTGGTTAAAGTACACACGCGCTTAGTACCATAACATACGCACATAAAGTGTACGCACAATGCTCACACGACGTAAAAGTACCTATCATCGAGACACCAGGTGCAAATTCACCGCTAGAGGGCTATGATGTGCACTGAGCAGATTATTAAAAATAATTAATGCATATTCTGTGTGTTTCACTTTTCACCAACATTTTTGTTCTTGATTGATGTATTCCCGTTAGTTGTTTGGGTGAATTACTTTCTTATGCTGAGGGAATGGTGATGTGGAGATTTTTGAACTCAACACTTACACGAAATGTGCATCTTTAAGGTTGTTTAAATTTAATTATATGTATATATGTATATATGTATTTTTTCAATTATATCCATTTATACACTTTATTATTTTTTTTGTGATTAAGTTCTTTTGTTTTTTAGGGAGCGCCTTCTTTGATAGTAATTTGGGCAATTCCAGGCTCTGTCTTGAATTGTTTGTTGATAGTGATTTGGGCAATCCCAGGCTCTGTTTTGAATTGTTTGTTGATAGTGATTTGGGCAATCCCAGGCTCTGTATTTTATTGTTTGTTGATAGTGATTTGGGCAATCCCAGGCTCTGTTTTGAATTGTTTGTTGATAGTGATTTGGGCAATCCCAGGCTCTGTCTTGAATTGTTTGTTGATAGTGATTTGGGCAATCCCAGGCTCTGTCTTGAATTGTTTGTTGATAGTGATTTGGGCAATCCCAGGCTCTGTTTTGAATTGTTTGTTGATAGTGATTTGGGCAATCCCAGGCTCTGTTTTGAATTGTTTGTTGATAGTGATTTGGGCAATCCCAGGCTCTGTATTGAATTGTTTTGTTGATAGTGATTTGGGCAATCCCAGGCTCTGTTTTGAATTGTTTGTTGATAGTGATTTGGGCAATCCCAGGCTCTGTCTTGAATTGTTTGTTGATAGTGATTTGGGCAATCCCAGGCTCTGTCTTGAATTGTTTGTTGATAGTGATTTGGGCAATCCCAGGCTCTGTTTTGAATTGTTTGTTGATAGTGATTTGGGCAAATCCAGGCTCTGTCTTGGTGTGTTTGTTGTTAGTTTTTTGGGCAATCCCAGGCTCTGTTTTGAATTGTTTGTTGATAGTGATTTGGGCAATCCCAGGCTCTGTTTTGAATTGTTTGTTGATAGTGATTTGGGCAATCCCAGGCTCTGTCTTGAATTGTTTGTTGATGATGATTTGGGCAATCCCAGGCTCTGTTTTGAATTGTTTGTTGATAGTGATTTGGGCAATCCAGGCTCTGTCTTGAATTGTTTGTTGATAGTGATTTGGGCAATCCCAGGCTCTGTCTTGAATTGTTTGTTGATAGTGATTTGGGCAATCCCAGGCTCTGTTTTTTAATTGTTTTGTTGATAGTGATTTGGGCAATCCCAGACTCTGTCTTGAATTGTTTGTTGATAGTGATTTGGGCAATCCCAGGCTCTGTTTTGAATTGTTTGTTGATAGTGATTTGGGCAATCCCAGGCTCTGTCTTGAATTGTTTGTTGATAGTGATTTGGGCAATCCCAGGCTCTGTTTTGAATTGTTTGTTGATAGTGCCATTTGGGCAATCCCAGGCTCTGTCTTGAATTGTTTGTTGATTAGTGATTTGGGCAATCCCAGGCTCTGTCTTGGTGTTTGTTGATAGTGATTGGGCAATCCCAGACTCTGTCTTGAATTGTTTGTTGATAGTGATTTGGGCGTCCCAGGCTCTGTTTTGAATTGTTTGTTGATAGTGATTTGGGCAATCCCAGGCTCTGTCTTGAATTGTTTGTTGATAGTGATTTGGGCAATCCCAGGCTCTGTTTTGAATTGTTTGTTGATAGTGCCATTTGGGCAATCCCAGGCTCTGTTTTGAATTGTTTGTTGATAGTGATTTGGGCAATCCCAGACTCTGTTTTGAGTTGTTTGTTTAGTTTTCTAATTGTGACTGTGAATGTTTGTTTGTTATTGCCTGAAATAATAAATTAATTAATATAAAAAAAAGCAAAAGCTAATTTTATTAATGTTCTTGCGTGTAGCCAGAAATTTGTCAAGGGAAGCCAATTTTATTAATAAATTTTCCAGTAAAATTGCAAAATAATTTCCATCTGAATGTCAGAACTAACCTCCATCAGATGTACCAGAAACATTTAACTTGTCATAACCACCATGGAATGCTATCAATGTTAGTGTCGTCTCCCGTGCTGCAGGGGTCACGTAGCCAGAGCAGGCAGTGTGCTCACGGCGGGATAGTTTGACAAAGTCAACAACGTTGCTCAGGCCTGGTTGGGTCCCGACCGCCCACAGATAGGAGAAAATCCCAGACTCCGGATCGTACCAGTTGTACCAGTTTGCACAGATCTGACCAGGGAAGGAAAAACCAATCAGAAATTCACATTAAAGATGTGTGGAAATAAAGTGTTAATCTTCACCAACTTTCATAACGAAATAATGGTGGATCTCCCTTGGTGAATGTAACTCCAAGTCCAATTTCAGTAGTGATAGTCGACATCAGAAATTCGTCCAGTAACCAGCGGCGGGACCAGACCTGTTAAACTGGGGGGGGGGGGGAGGGGGGGGGGGGCAAGCTTAAATTTAAGGGGGCCAAACATTAATCTTTAAAGTAATTTTGTACTGCTGAAAAAGCATTGACTTACAATCAGGGAAAAAATTGGGGGGGGGGGGCAAATTGGGGGGGGGGAAACTGCCACTGCCAATAACGTTAGATCAGCTAGCTGGGCCTTCACTCGGTGAGCGCTAGTTAACTCCGTTAATTGTCTCCGCAAGGATAGTTCACAAAACAGGACGATTATTTACATGATGTTAGCATGAATATGAAGCTTGATTGTTGATTTTTTTTTTCAGGGTAATTTGATAACAATTCCCTACTTTAAACATAAATAAAGCTTTCAAGCATTTTCACCTTATTTCTGTCCTTGGTGAATACAAGATCTCTGCCAGTATAAGGTCCATCAAACAAGTCTCCAGCAATCGGTGGAGTGTCGTCAACCAATATTGGCTCATCGGCATTATCTACAGTTCGAAGGTCAACTGAACAGGGACAAGAGATAATCACACAATAATGATGTGACTTGTGTTAAATCTTAATCTGAATGCACTTGTTTTCTTGTTTACGACGCATTGAAAAACCTGAACATGTCACATGTTGGTTGTCGTATGTACATGTATATCTTGATTCAAAGAGAGCAAGCATACTCATAGAAGCAGTTTGGCCAACATTACCAATGCTGTACCTTCCCTTCAATGTATATCTTGATTCAAAGAGAGTAAGCATACTCATAGAAACAGTTTGGCCAACATTACCAATGTTGTACCTTCCCTTCAATGTATATCTTGATTCAAAGAGAGTAATTAGCATACTCATAGAAGCAGTTTTGTCAACATTACCAATGTTGTACCTTCCCTTCAATGTATATCTTGATTCAAAGAGAGTAAGCATACTCATAGAAGCAGTTTGGCCAACATTACCAATGTTGTACCTTCCCTTCAATGTATATCTTGATTCAAAGAGAGTGTAAGCATACTCATAGAAGCAGTTTTTATCCAACATTACTAATGTTGTGCCTTCCCTTCAATGTATATCTTGATTCAAAGAGAGTAAGTATACTCATAGAAGCAGTTTGGCCAACATTACCAATGTTGTACCTTCCCTTCAATGTATATCTCGATTCAAAGAGAGTAAGCATACTCATAGAAGCAGTTTGGCCAACATTACCAATGTTGTACCTTCCCTTTATTTTTTGTTTAAACATTAGAGGGTTAAAAATACGTACATAACCAAATACCAATGTTCACTATGAATAACTTTACCCTGAAAATGCCATGAAAATCTGTTTTACAGTGAAATAAATAGTTCACGGCAATTTCATGAAGACACAACACTGTGAAAATGCGATGAAATACTCTTGGGATTCCTTCGCCGTGAAAACGCCATGAACTTCTTGTGGCAGTTTTGGGGCAGCTCATTAATTCTCGAGAGCACCGTGAATTTGCCCTGAAATCACCGTGAACATTATTGCCTATATCTGAGAGGAAGAGACACCATGAAATTGCAGTGAAATTACGGTGAACTGTTATTTCACGGCAAAACAGATTTTCAGGGCATTTTCATAGTTATTCATAGTGGTTGTACCTTCCAATTTAGTAAATATGAATGTGAAATTTCTCATAGGTTTGTATGTAACAGTTTTTCGCTGTTTTCTCAAAAATGTGAGCAAGGTAGCTTCAGGGTTGAAATTAACATACATATAACCAAATACCAACGCAGTACCTTCGCTTTACATGCTGGTAATATATCCCTATTTCACTGATAAGAAAGCTTCTTAAAATTACCATTATTGACTGCTCTGACAATCATCCAACAAGGTATGCCATTAGGAATCTTGAAGTTGATGAAGAGTTGTTGGGCTAAAGCGAGGACCTCCCAATCATGGAGTGATTTATCCCTTGGGGTTCTCCCTGCTGCTACATGATACTCATACAGCTGAGATTCGGGATCGCTGAAAATTACACCAGAAAATTATTATTATTAACCAGTTCAAGGGAATAAAAAGTTTTTCTGGGCCCCTGTGCGGTTTCTTTTTCCCCACACACGTTAATGGAAGCTTCCACAGCGGTGGCCACGCCTTCCGAGCATGTCACCGCATACACACGCGGGGTTTCAACTGACCATGCATACAAATATATCGGAGTTTCCTATGGCGTGTTTAGACGCTCTCTGATCCGTGGTGCAAATTTTTTTTTCGTGTATACACGGCCTCCGACGCGAACTGGTTAAGAAACACCATGTGTAATGATCTCTTCTTGGAATAAGTGTGGTTCTGAAAAGACCCTGTAGTGAGGTTATTTCTTGATGATTCAAACATTGAGCTCTGACTGTCTTCAAAACTTCTTCCAAGAAGAGATCATTACACATGGTATTACCCGTAAACCTTGTTGTTCTTATCCAATCCACCATGCAAAGCTTGATATCACATTTATTATTATTATTATTATTATTATTATATTATCTTTCTGGTAATGAAACCAAGGATTCCTCTACAGTGCTAAATACACTTTAGCTCGTAAGACTGTCGAAACCTGCAAAGAGAAGATGATGAAGGAATGTTCAGTTTAACCCTTTGGTGCGTCTGGAAAAATTTTGCACGCCCCTGAGGCACCCATACTTTTTTTTAAAGTATGTAGGGAAATCTTAATAAACCTGGGTGAATGAAGCTATTTCCAATTCTTTTTAAGCCCAACACCTTTCAAAGGGTCTAGGGATGATTATTTTTAGGCGAAAAAAAAAGAAAAAAAGAAAGTTACATGAGGCCCACTGTTTTCACAGAAGGTCAGTAAAGTCAATATTTTCCACGGTAAATAAAGTTGTTCTTCCATCCCCAACCACCCCCCCCCCCCCCACTGAACAAAAAACAGATGTCAACAGACTGCCAAATAGTCTACATGACTTCAAAACAAATCCCAGGCCTTTGTGGTGCCGCCTAGACACAATGATTGATTGATAAGCCTGGACAAGATAAGCCATATGCTAAGAATATGTTGTGCACAAAGTAATGGGAGAACACCAAGCAAGGCATATGTAAACAATCATAGCTGGTGAACCAGTTATGCCAGACCATTCAACTTTGGCAATTTGTTTCTCGATGATATGAAGTAGGACTATACTGAAGACTGTTTTTATTTATTTTTTTCATGAGTGAAGTAATTAAAGAAAATGCAAATTACCGCAGTTGCAAAAAGCAGGTGTCACTCACCACAGGGTTAAAGATGTGGGAAGGAAAACCTCAGACAAATATTCTATAGGGACTGAAAACAACATCCACACATCGACTTGGGTCCAAGAGAGATTCAAACATGGATCCACAGGGGTTAAATGCAAGGTTGATAACACTACATCAACCTGATCACCCTCCGAAATATGCATTTTGTTTAATTTATATGAAGCACAAGTTGTCATTGGGCAGACGGAAGCATACAATATTGTCAATCTCTGGAGAAAAAAAAATCAAAGGATAACATTACTCTTACTTGGTTTAAAAGTAATGGACATGTATCAAGTATCCTTTTAAATCTTGCTTTTCAAAGTAATATAATTTTAGTAAAATTTAGTGAAATTTAGTAAAATTCCAGTTTAAAAACTGTACTGCCAATCCCAAAAAATATCAATACAATTTCTTGTTAACGATACAATAATAATGGCAATGGCAATGACAATGACAATGGCAATGACAATGACAATGATAATGATAATGATAATAATGGAGGCATTTTTAAAGTGCTCTTATGTCAGGTATCACAGCGCTGCACATTATTACCCCTGCTCATCAGGCGCATAAATCATTCCTGAAACCATCTCAGCTCCCTGGGGAGTATACAGCTCAATTGCTGCCATTTTGGCGCATATAGGGCTAATCAAACACAACAACCAACTCTGCCCTCACATCTACCTATTTACCCCTGGGTGGAGAGAAGCAATTATGGTAAAGTGCCTTGCTCAAGGACACAAGCACCCCGGTCGAGGCTGGGATTCGAACCCACATTCTGACGACTCAGCCATCAGAATCCGATGCACTAATAATATAATGCGCCTTGAGCACCAGTTTGGTGGATACGTTCGCTATATAAGTCCACATTATTATTATTATTATTATTATTATTATTATTATTAAACCACTTGGCCATGGCACTCCACCCTTCATAATAAGATGTCTTTCACAAGGCATCTATTTTATGTATATTTTTGATTGTATTAGACTATTGTGTTTTGCATGGTGGAAAGTGATAACAGTAGGTTAGCGGTAAGCACCATGTAATAATCTCTCTTGAGTTGTGTGGTTCTGAGAAGAACCTGTGGATTAACTTAATGTTCCAGTCAGTGTGCTCTGACCATCTTCAGGAGACAGAGCACACTGATGACTTAACCATCGAGATTACCCAAAGGTTCTTCTCACAACTCAAGAGTGATTAATTACATGGCGTTACTGCAAACTTTATTTATATCTTTATTCACATGAAGCTTGAATCACAGACCAGAGTAGAATAGATAGATAGATCGATAGATAGATAGTCATTTATATAGCGCCTTTCCCCCCCTCCCCCCCCCCCCCCCAAAGGTTTCAAAGCGCTTTGGCGCATTTTGCTACCATTCCATAA
Source organism: Zoroaster sp. YZ-2022 (assembly GCA_029582265.1). Classification (NCBI taxonomy): domain Eukaryota; kingdom Metazoa; phylum Echinodermata; class Asteroidea; order Forcipulatida; family Zoroasteridae; genus Zoroaster; species Zoroaster sp. YZ-2022. Next base: position 3,677,152 of record CM055829.1, read on the forward strand.
ACACCGGGGCAAGCCCCTTCTCTTTCACGATAAGAGTCCTGGGTGCTTTTACATGCAGTACTCAACACGGGACCTACAGCTTTATGTCCCATCTGAAGGATGCAGACCCTGATGATATTATAGGGCCCTACCATGCCACTAGAATAGCTATGCACAATTCATGAAATGGTGACCAGTAGTATGTCAGATGGGGGTTCTGGGGCAAATGCTTCAAAAATCGTTATTTTGTTAAAATTCGACCGGGTAGTAGTAGGGAGTTTTGAAAATTTTGCAAAACTGTAAAAAACGGTATATTTAGAAACATCTTTTTTTACTAAAATTCGCCGGGTAGTAGCAGGGGGATTTAGCAAGGATTTTAAAGAAAATCTAATACAATCCTAAGAATAGGATCGGTACTTCACGTTTTTTAAAACCCTGGGGTGGGGGTAGGGGAGTACCAAGTGATTTAGGGACCTTTCCTAAATAGGGCTTCTAGATCACTTGTGTTTATTTCAGGAAATGTGTTAAAGCGCTGGGTGGGGTTGACGCCGCTGAAGCGAAGCGTCGTGCTTCGCGTGGCGGGTGAGGTTAAGCATGGTTGAGCAGGGAAGGGGGTTGGCGCTGCCGACGCGGAGCATGAAGCGGAGCGTGGTGGTTGAGGGGGTGTGGTTGAGAGAGGCATATTTAGAAACATCTTTTTTATGGTTAAAATTCTCTGGGTAGTAGTAGGGGGATGTGGCTATGATTGAGCGAGGTTGATGGTGGGTGAGGAGGATGTTTAGGGAAAAGGGTTGATAATTGAGATTGAGTATAGAGACGATAGTAGCATTACTGAAGAACAATACAAACACGCAAAGAACGTTTACAACGTGTTTGATTGTAAAAACCTAGGAGATTATCACGATTTGTATGTGCGCACTGATACTTGCTTGTTGGCGGACGCTTGGAAAATTTTCGCTACTTGTATACCTAGAGTATGGTTTTGATCCGCTAATTATTATACTATGTCCAGGATTGAGTTGGGACGCTTTATTGAAACATTCGAAACAAACTTTAGAGTTGCTTACGGATATCGACATGCATTTATTTATCGAGAGAGGTACGAGAGGAGGAACGTGTATGGTAAGTAAACGATACGCTAAAGCAAACAATGTTTACTTGGACGACTACGATGAGTCAAAACCATCGAGTTACATTATTTATTTAGACGCTAATAATTTATACGGATACGCCATGAGTCAACCTTTACCGACGGGTAATTTTAAGTGGTTGAGTGAAAAACGAATAAAACGACTCGAGGAACAAGGATATAAGAATGATAAAGGATGTATTTTAGAAGTTGATTTAGAATACCCAAAAGAGTTACACGATTTACACGATGCGTTTCCACTCGCGCCAGAGTCGTTGATGAGGGTGCCGAAAGAATGGATGAGCGACTATCAAAAAGGGTTGCTAAATGGCAAGCCCGCTCCAAATGTTACGAAACTGGTTCCAAATTTATACGACAAAACTAACTACGTGATCCATTATCGTAATTTACAATTGTATTTACAACTCGGCATGAAGCTGACTAAAATTCATCATGTTTTAGAATTTGATGAAGCACGTTGGATGAAATCATATATAGATAAAAACACGCAACTCAGAAAACTCGCGACAAGTGATTTTGAAAAAGATTTGTACAAACTCATGAATAATTCAGTTTTTGGGAAAACGATGGAAAATGTACGAAAACGTGTTAATGTAAATATAAAACGACTAAACGATGAAAAAGCGGAAAATCAAATTCGCGCGCTCATCGCGAAACCAAATTTTGCAGAGGCTAGGATTTTTGATAACGAACTAGTAGCGATTCACATGCACAAAACAAAACTCTTGCTTAACCGCCCGGTTTACGTAGGAATGTCTGTTTTAGAATTATCTAAACATTTAATGTACGATTTCTATTACAACGAACTAAAGAAAAAACACGGCGAGAGGTGTAATTTGCTGTACACGGATACGGATAGTTTGTTACTCGATATTCAAACGAAAGATGTATACAAAGATATGAAAAAAGACAAAGATTTATACGATTTTAGTAATTATAAACAAGATCATTTTTTGTTCGATGAAACGAACAAAAAGATAATAGGTAAAATGAAAGACGAGTGTGCGGGAACTTTGGTCGATGAAGTTGTATGTTTGAGACCCAAAATGTATTCGATACTTTTATCGAACGAAAAAACGATTAGAAAAGCTAAAGGCGTTAAAAAACAAGTTTTGGAGCAACAGATTTAAACACGACCGCTATAAACAAGTTTTATCTCAAAAGTCTAGTTCTTCATCACGATATGAGTTTTATCAAGCACAAAAAACACAGATTATATACGACGCGAGTAAATAAAATATCGCTATCTCCTTTTGACACAAAGAAACACATTTCAGAAGACGGGATACATACTCATTCTTACGGTCATTACAGCCTCTTACGGTCATTATAAAATTTTATAGTTGACGCGAAGCGCGCTGGCGCGAAGCATGATGCAAAGCGTCAACTATTGTGTGATAGTTGAAAACAGTGTGTTTGGCATGTTTAGCTTCACCAAAAGCGTACAAACCAACGAGTCTAACGGGATTTTTTCTTGAAGGTGATTACGTTAACTGGCGAGGCTAAAGATGTTTAATAACAGGTTTCATTGATTTTTGCTGAACTACAACAGGGGACGTTAATCTTTTTAACGTTAAGATTTACTGGATAACATGTACAGAATTCCCCCGCAAAACTGGTTAAAAATGAATTTCTCTGAGGAAACTTGACGCCGCTGACGCGAAGCGTGACGCTAACGCGAAGCGTGGCACTAAAGATGTTATTCTCTGCGCGAGCCTTCACGTCTAATCAGTTTTTTCCATATTTTATCGCTAATCTTAATATTATTTCTTAATGCAGGCTAATTTTTGGTCCTCAGCATTCAGATTTAAGAGTCCTGTTTCCATGTCACGATTCTCGGTAGAGTGCTCAGTTCTACATAACATTTATCCAAAACACTTTTTATTTCTAGTCGTTTACTGGATAGTGTGTGCAGAAGACTCATTTTGGAATTTTATTGTACTGATTGCCGCGAAGAGAGATTGCGTCATTTTATGTGTACCAAAGCACAAAGAAAGAAACTTATTTGGAAAAACTAAAACAAGCCTATTTAAAAGAGATTAACGACTAAAGAATTAAGCCTGTTTTTTGTTTTAGTATTGTCATTTGATAATAAAAAATTGATAAAAAAAAGTAAAACATATTATTTAAATATATAGTAATAATGATAACAACTAAAACAGTTGTGCAACTGAAAGAGAACAATAATATAGCAAAAGGGTTAGTAAAGTTTAGTATGTTACTTAGCAGTTGCTTACAAGTCGTTAGTGATTACTCACGGGCTGCTTACAGGGACACTTACAGGTTACTCACATGTTGCTCAGCAATTACCGATAGGTCAAGAGCAATTACCACAAGGTTGTTAGTGGTCGTGAGCAATTACCACTAGGTTGAGAGCAATTACCACTAGGTTGTTAGTGGTCGTGAGCAATTACCCCTAAGTTAAGAGCAATTACCCATAGGTCATCTGTAGGTCATCTGTAGGTTACTCATAGGTCGTTTAGCAATTGCTCATAGGTCAAGAGCAATTACCCCTAAGTTAAGAGCAATTACCCATAGGTCATCTGTAGGTTACTCATAGGTCTTTTAGCAATTGCTCATAGGTCAAGAGCAATTACCCCTAAGTTAAGAGCAATTACCCATAGGTCATCTGTAGGTCATCTGGTTACTCATAGGTCGTTTAGCAATTGCTCATAGGTCGTTTAGCAATTGCTCATAGGTCAAGAGCAATTACCCATAGGTCATCTGTAGGTCATTTGTAGGTTACTCATAGGTCGTTTAGCAATTGCTCATAGGTCGTTAGCAATTACCCATAGGTCGAGAGCAATTACCCATAGGTCATCTGTAGGTCATCTGTAGGTCATCTGTAGGTTACTCATAGGTCATCTGTAGGTCATCTGTAGGTCATCTATAGGTTGCTCATAGGTCGTTTAGCAATTGCTCATAGGTCAAGAGCAATTACCCCTAAGTTAAGAGCAATTACCCATAGGTCATCTGTAGGTCATTTGTAGGTCGTTTAGCAATTGCTCATAGGTCAAGAGCAATTACCCATAGGTCGAGATCAATTACCCATAGGTTATCTGTAGGTCATCTGTAGGTTACTCATAGGTCGTTTAGCAATTGCTCATAGGTCGTTTAGCAATTGCTCATAGGTCAAGAGCAATTACCCATAGGTCATCTGTAGGTCATTTGTAGGTTACTCATAGGTCGTTTAGCAATTACTCATAGGTCGTTAGCAATTACCCATAGGTCGAGAGCAATTACCCATAGGTCATCTGTAGGTCATCTGTAGGTCATCTGTAGGTTACTCATAGGTCATCTGTAGGTCATCTATAGGTTGCTCATAGGTCGTTTAGCAATTGCTCATAGGTCAAGAGCAATTACCCCTAAGTTAAGAGCAATTACCCATAGGTCATCTGTAGGTCATCTGTAGGTTACTCATAGGTCGTTTAGCAATTGCTCATAGGTCAAGAGCAATTACCCCTAAGTTAAGAGCAATTGCCCATAGGTCATCTGTAGGTTACTCATAGGTCGTTTTGCTATATTATTGTTCTCTTTCAGTTGCACAACTGTTTTAGTTGTTGTTATCATTATTACTATATATTTAAATAATATTTTTTACTTTTTTTTATCAATTTTTTATTATCAAATGACAATACTAAAACAAAAAACAGGCTTAATTCTTTAGTCGTTAATCTCTTTTAAATAGGCTTGTTTTAGTTTTTCCAAATAAGTTTCTTTCTTTGTGCTTTGGTACACATAAAATGACGCAATCTCTCTTCGCGGCAATCAGTACAATAAAATTCCAAAATGAGTCTTCTGCACACACTATCCAGTAAACGACTAGAAATAAAAAGTGTTTTGGATAAATGTTATGTAGAACTGAGCACTCTACCGAGAATCGTGACATGGAAACAGGACTCTTAAATCTGAATGCTGGGGACCAAAAATTAGCCTGCATTAAGAAATAATATTAAGATTAGCGATAAAATATGGAAAAAACTGATTAGACGTGAAGGCTCGCGCAGAGAATAACATCTTTAGTGCCACGTCACAAGAAGGCCACGCCACAGCGTCACGTCACCAGCGAAGCGCCAAGTTTCCTCAGAGAAATTCATTTTTAACCAGTTTTGCGGGGGAATTCTGTACATGTTATCCAGTAAATCTTAACGTTAAAAAGATTAACGTCCCCTGTTGTAGTTCAGCAAAAATCAATGAAACCTGTTATTAAACATCTTTAGCCTCGCCAGTTAACGTAATCACCTTCAAGAAAAAATCCCGTTAGACTCGTTGGTTTGTACGCTTTTGGTGAAGCTAAACATGCCAAACACACTGTTTTCAACTATCACACAATAGTTGACGCTTTGCATCACGCTTCGCGCCAGCGCGCTTCGCGTCAACTATAAAATTTTATAATGACCGTAAGAGGCTGTAATGACCGTAAGAATGAGTATGTATCCCGTCTTCTGAAATGTGTTTCTTTGTGTCAAAAGGAGATAGCGATATTTTATTTACTCGCGTCGTATATAATCTGTGTTTTTCGTGCTTGATAAAACTCATATCGTGATGAAGAACTAGACTTTTGAGATAAAACTTGTTTATAGCGGTCGTGTTTAATCTGTTGCTCCAAAACTTGTTTTTTAACGCCTTTAGCTTTTCTAATCGTTTTTTCGTTCGATAAAAGTATCGAATACATTTTGGGTCTCAAACATACAACTTCATCGACCAAAGTTCCCGCACACTCGTCTTTCATTTTACCTATTATCTTTTTGTTCGTTTCATCGAACAGAAAATGATCTTGTTTATAATTACTAAAAATCGTATAAATCTTTGTCTTTTTTCATATCTTTGTATACATCTTTCGTTTGAATATCGAGTAACAAACTATCCGTATCCGTGTACAGCAAATTACACCTCTCGCCGTATTTTTTCTTTAGTTCGTTGTAATAGAAATCGTACATTAAATGTTTAGATAATTCTAAAACAGACATTCCTACGTAAACCGGGCGGTTAAGCAAGAGTTTTGTTTTGCATGTGAATCGCTACTAGTTCGTTATCAAAATCCTAGCCTCTGCAAAATTTGGTTTCGATGAGCGCTAATTTGATTTTCCGCTTTTTCATCGTTTAGTCGCTTTATATTTACATTAACATCGCCAGACATTTTCCATCAAGCTTTTCCCAAAAACTGAATTATTCATGAGTTTGTACAAATCTTTTTCAAAATCACTTGTCGCGAGTTTTCTGAGTTGCGTGTTTTTATCTATATATGATTTCATCCAACGTGCTTCATCAAATTCTAAAACACGATGAATTTTAGTCAGCTTCATGCCGAGTTGTAAATACAATTGTAAATTACGATAATGGATCACATAGTTAGTTTTGTCGTATAAATTTGGAACCAGTTTCGTAACATTTGGAGCGGGCTTGCCATTTAGCAACCCTTTTTGATAGTCGCTCATCCATTCTTTCGGCACCCTCAACGACTCTGGCGCGAGTGGAAACGCATCGTGTAAATCGTGTAACTCTTTTGGGTATTCTAAATCAACTTCTAAAATACATCCTTTATCATTCTTATATCCTTGTTCCTCGAGTCGTTTTATTCGTTTTTCACTCAACCACTTAAAATTACCCGTCGGTAAAGGTTGACTCATGGCGTATCCGTATAAATTATTAGCGTCTAAATAAATAATGTAACTCGATGGTTTTGACTCATCGTAGTCGTCCAAGTAAACATTGTTTGCTTTAGCGTATCGTTTACTTACCATACACGTTCCTCCTCTCGTACCTCTCTCGATAAATAAATGCATGTCGATATCCGTAAGCAACTCTAAAGTTGTTTCGAATGTTTCAATAAAGCGTCCCAACTCAATCCTGGACTAGTATAATAATTAGCCGGATCAAAACCATACTCTCGTATACAAGTAGCGCGAAAATTTTCAAAAACGTCCGCCAACAAGCAAGTATCAGTGCGCACATACAAATCGTGATAATCTCCTAGGTTTTTACAATCAAACACGTTGTAAACGTTCTTTGCGTGTTTGTATTGTTCTTCAGTAATGCTACTATCGTTTAGACTACTATAAAAAGACGCTTGCGGAGGAAGAGTAGATTCTTTGAAACGCTCGAAAGAGTCCATGTACTCGTAAGGATAAATACCCTTGCTTTTTAACAGATTAAATTTTTCTAAATTTGATTCGAGTTTGAGCGCGATCGGGAAAGAATCATTTGATTTCACGAGCTTATCCAACGGCGCTGGTAAAAATTGAGCGCTGTCGATAAATCGTAATTGCCCGATATTAAAAGAAATGTACTTTTCTATATTGTTTGCTATACACGTTATATTTCTCTCACTACGACCAGCAGCCTGCATAATGAGATGTGAGTCGTAGCCTCGCAAATTATGAAATACGACCGGAATAAAAGTTCTGTTTGGTTTTAAGCTTAGTTTTAAATTACAACAATTATGCGCAGCACCTCTATATTTACCGGTAATGTGACAATGATCACGTACCCTATCGCGCTTTTCGTGCTCCGCATCAGCGTCGCTTTCGAGAATTTTCTTTTCACACTTTTCGTTAGAGCGAAATGTCTTTTCACATATCCAACACTCGCTCGCGTTTTTAAAATCTTCTACGTTAGATTCAGTCATTATTAATTTTTGAGGATTTTTGAATATCGTATTAATCTTTTCTTCTTCTTTTTGTAATTCAATTAAAAAGTGTATGGCTGCGTCTTCTCCCCTGTATGTAGTAGGTTCGCTAGTTTTACCGTCGCAACGAACAACGACGTATGAATAGCCGCAAACTACGTGTTCTTGTAGTCTCGTAGTGTTGGTAGAGTTTTCATCATGCACCGCGTCAGCGGTGTCAATCGTTTTAATAATGCTCTCAAAGTCGGCGTATATTACGAAAGGAACTTTCATCTTTTTATGATGATTTATAAACTTTACCTTGTCGTTTTTATGCTTTTCTGGCATCACAATTTTAGTCGGTCTGTCGTTTATTCCCTTACACATTTCTACGTGATTTTCGAGATACGCTTTCGTTGAAAAACTTGCAAACATCTCAAACAAAAATGTTTACGTTCTTTGTGACTCGTTTGATCATAAAGCAATTTGTTCATATCTTTTATCCAAAACATAGTGAGACTTGGGCCCTTTACTCTTCTCATTGTCAACAGCGTGAATTAATAATAAATTTATACGATTTAGCTCCGCGGGTTGATCGCTGAGTTTGTAAATTAGCGTCGATTTTCCTTCGTATCCAAAAACGTTTATCGCCAAGTTATTTTGTTTCTCTACTTTTTTTATTTGGCTGATTGGGGTTGGTGTTTCAATATTGTTAAAATAAAAACCGTCTTCAATTGTATACATTGACGTTCTTTTAGCGCTTTCTATTTTTACTTTTTCAATTGTAATATTTAATTCTATCGATTTTTCTTTATGTTTATTATAACAACGCAAAGCCCACCGCAAACAATCGTCGTCGTCGTTTTTTACGTTGATGCACGCTTTTTTATTTTTTATATACCCTGGCAGCTCAATATAACTACCTCCTTTCAAAGGTTGATATTTCGCAATTGTGAGATTCATATCAATAATTCTATCTACGATCCATCCGCTTCCCTCTCTCGTATAAATTTCTAAAGCCGCAGCAATTTGCGAAAAAACTGTAACTAGCATATCATCAATGTCGTTTAAATTTAATAATACATTTTGTTTTTTGTTATGAAAATTTGGTTCTGCTTCATCAACGCCGTTTGGTTGGCTTACTTTAAGTAGTTTAATGCTAATCGATACCATAAATCCTTACACGCCAAGTTAAATTCTTTTCAAGTCTAAAGTGCTAACTTTTCAATTATCTTTGGTTTTACCGCTATAAAAAAATGTTTAGGTCGCTTTCCTTTGCTGTGATTTATCGGAACTATCATTATTCGCTCACAAGCAAATAGTTGTCCACCATCGGAATCCGGTGAGCTAAATCAACTCTTGTTCGCCACTCCCTCAAACCTTTTAATAGCATCGACATGTAGTCCTTTTTGATCAGCTGGCGCTTTTTTTCCCAGAGCCAGTATCTAGGAATATTTATATTTTCAACATTCACGCGCTCTTTCAATTCAACTAAACTCAATTTAGATAATGGTTTTGGTTTATGTCGTTTTAAATAATTTTTCACCGCGTTGTAATAACTACGTTTATCAACCTTACCCTTTTGGTTTTGCACGAGAATTAGTCTGTGCTCTCGATCAAACTCTTTCAATTCTAACAATGTCCATTTAGATAAAAATCTTCTTTCTTCATTTCTTTCCATTTATTATATAGCAAGATAATATTAAATTAATATTTAAGTTTTTTAAGTAAGTTTTTAAAATATTATCTCACTTTTATAAGTGTGATTTTTACATTTCTAAACAAAATACAATCTATGAAACCGCCGGTTTTATGCGATAATACCGCTGATTTTATGTAATAAGCATATTTGTTATAAATGGGGTGTTGTCTTTATCAACTCTTTCATCACAAAATTATGATTTTTTCTAGCTTGAGTTTCGGTCATCGATAAAACAAATTTTTTCTCAACAAGAAACGCGCATTTTGTACATATTTCCGCTTTTGCTTTTGTACCCATTTTACATCTTTTACATGCAACGGGCTTAGATTTTCCTTGCCTAATACCCACGCGCTGCGGAATAAAAATACATCTTTTATTCGTATGCATGCCGAGTTTACTACACTTGCTCGCTTTAATTTACCGACTAAAAGCCATTCACACGTAATTGTTTACTCCGCTACTATAACATTATTAACGCTTGTAGTTTTCATTATCGCTATTAAATAGTCCTCCTTGATTATTTTTCCATATTTACCAGATGCAACGCTAATCTTAATATTATTTCTTAATGCAATTTCTTTTAGTTCAGCTTTGCTCTTTAATCTGTAGTTTGCCATATTTATTATATATTAATATGTTATTAAATTAATATTTAAGTTTTTAAAGTAGGGTTTCAATTTATTTTATATTAACGTCTCTATACTCTTAACGCAACAACATTATCAATCTCAATTATCAACCCTTTTCCCTAAACATCCTCCTCACCCACCATCAACCTCGCTCAATCATAGCCACATCCCCCTACTACTACCCAGAGAATTTTAACCAAAAAAAAGATGTTTCTAAATATGCCTCTCTCAACCACACACCCTGAACCACCACCGCCTCCGCTTTCATGCTCGCTGGCTGGGCCGGGCAGTAGCCGCCCAACCCCCTTCCCTGCTCAACCATGCTTAACCTCACCCGCCATGCGAAGCACGACGCTTCGCTTCAGCGGCGTCAACCCCACCCAGCGCTTTAACACATTTCCTGAAATAAACACAAGTGATCTAGAAGCCCTATTTAGGAAAGGTCCCTAAATCACTTGGTACTCCCCTACCCCCACCCCAGGGTTTTAAAAACGTGAAGTACCGATCCTATTCTTAGGATTGTATTAGATTTTCTGTAAAATCTTTTACAAATTTCCTACTACTACTCCAAGACTTTTAGTAAAAAGATGTTTCTAAATATACCGTTTTTTACAGTTTTGCAACATTTTCAAAACTCCCTACTACTACCCGGCGAATTTTAACAAAATAACGATTTTTGAAGCATTTGCCCCAGAACCCCCATCTGACATACTACTTGACCCATCCAAGTACTGACTGTAGTGAATGTTGCTCAAATGGCCACTAGCTGGCTCTTCCATAGACTGGTCCCCTGTCTATATCCTGTCAAGGATATAGACAGGCTCCAGGGGTACCACTCAAAGGATTTCATTGGATACATTAACACGTGCTGAAGATCTGACGCATGCTCGAGGTTT